>CAXDID010000846.1:0-93691 GCA_963988835.1 Hexamita inflata | reverse complement strand
GTGGGTATTTCGACGTGCCGGGCTGTGCGCAGACCAAATACAGAGCCTAATTTCAATGGTATGCGGCGTTTTAGGATTGCGTGGAAAACGAGATATCGTGAAATCATCTCCAACCCAGTTTGATCTACCGCGAGGCGCGGGCTGTATTAAAACAATCAGAGTTCGTTGATGCTACTTATTGGATGCGACATCGATCGTGAAAGTATCTGACTGGAAACGATTTCTGTTGTAAACTATTTGTAGTGTGATATTAAAAATATAGCTCGGCCCTGTCTAACTCACTCAATAATCGGTGATGACTCTACAGCAAGTCTACATCTTACCCACTTCTCAATGTTATCCATAGCTCTTGCCTTTTAGCAATGCACTACCGAAAGAGACGCCCTCATGGCCATCTTCAATACGAACGGCGGGATCCTTTGGACCGGCGCGGGTCTCTGGGGTACCGGAGCTCCCGTCTGCTCATGGTAAGGCGTTACCTGCCAAAACAGCGTCGTCGTTGGCCCAGATCTCTCTGGCTTCGGCTTGACTGGAATCTTGACTCCAGACATCCAATGCCTCAAGTTCTTGAAGAGCCTCCATCTCAACAACAACTCTCTCGCCTCTGAGATCCCAACAGCCCTATGTGCTCTCCAAAACCTCCAATACTTCCAGGCCAACAGCGCCGGCTTCACTGGTGTCATCCCAGCCTGCGTTTGCACCATGCAACACATCATGTACTTCTACGTCGATAACAACACCCTCAGCGGCCAGATCCCAACATGCGTTGGAAACATGACCTACCTCCGCGAGATGCACTTGAAATGCAACTCTCTCAACGGAACCATCCCAACTGGCTTCGAAACCCTTGTCTACCTCACAGAATTGAGAGTAAACTGCAACGTAAACCTCAACTGCTCCAGCGCCCTCTCCACCAAGTCTAACTTCATCTTCATCTGCGGTGATATCGACTGCCAAGATTGCATCATTTCTGGCAACAGCTGCCCGCTCTACATCGACATTCCAAACTGCCCAAGATATGTCCCAATCGCTTGAGTGAGATTAAACCTATTTTATTTAGACATTATTTGTGTTAGTCTAGATCTTAGCGCGAATAACGTTTCGGTGCTCTCATAGACTTGCGCCCGAGTTTTGAACAGAGAAACGCGTTGATTGCGTCCTGCTACGCTTTTCCCCGTGAGCAAGCGCGTATCGGCGTACCGACTGAACCAATATTTCTTTTTGAATGCTTCTTCGAATGCTTTGTCTCTCCCGTTCGATGCTGTCAGTATATATTTATGTCACGACACGTTTAATATAGTATAAACAGGCCTCGGAAACGGGTTTCGGATTAGAAGAACGGGCAGAGAAACAGTAGTTGAACTGTTTCTAATTGTGGAGTGGTATTTTCACGATGCGCCGGAGATGTGCCCAGACCAAATACAGAGCCTAATTTCAATGGTATGCGGCGTTTTAGGATTGCGTGGAAAACGAGATATCGTGAAATCATCTCCAACCCAGTTTGATCTACCGCAAGGCGCGGGCTGTATTAAAACAATCAGAGTTCGTTGATGCTACTTATTGGATGCGACATCGATCGTGAAAGTATCTGACTGGAAACGATTTCTGTTGTAAACTATTTGTAGTGTGATATTAAAAATATAGCCCGGCCCTGTCTAACTCACTCAATAATCGTTGATGCTATACAGCAGTCATCTTACCCACTTCTCATGTTATCCATAGCTCTTGCCTTTGCCAATGCACTACCGAAAGAACGCCCTCATGGCCATCTTCAATACAACGGCGGGATCCTCTGGACCGGCGCAGGCCTCCTGGGGTACCGGAGCTCCCGTCTGCTCATGTAAGGCGTTACTTGCCAAAACAGCGTCGTCGTTGGCCTAGATCTCTCTGGCTTCGGCTTGACTGGAATCTTGACTCCAGACATCCAATGTCTCAAGTTCTTGAAGAGCCTCCATCTCAACAACAACTCTCTCGCCTCTGAGATCCCAACAGCCCTATGTGCTCTCCAAAACCTCCAATACTTCCAGGCCAACAGCGCCGGCTTCACAGGTGTCATCCCAGCCTGCGTTTGCACCATGCAACACATCATGTACTTCTACGTCGATAACAACACCCTCAGCGGCCAGATCCCAACATGCGTTGGAAACATGACCTATCTCCGCGAGATGGCAGAAATGCAACTCTCTCAACGGAACCATCCCAACTGGCTTCGACACCCTTGTCTACCTCACAGATTGAGGTAAACTGCAACGTAAGCCTCAACTGCTCCAGCGCCCTCTCCACCAAGTCTAACTTCATCTTCATCTGCGGTGATATCGACTGCCAAGATTGCATCATTTCTGGCAACAGCTGCCCGCTCTACATCGACATTCCAAACTGCCCAAGATATGTCCCAATCGCTTGAGTGAGATTAAACCTATTTTATTTAGACATTATTTGTGTTAGCCAAGATCTCAGCGCGAATAGAGTTTCTTTGTTGTCATAGGCTTGCACCCGAGTTTTGAATAGAGCAAAGCGTGGATTGCGTCCTGCTACGCTTTTCCCCGTAAATAAGTGCGTATCGGTGCGCCGACTAAACAAATATTTCTTTTCTTTTTGAATGCTTCTTCGAATGCCTCGTCTCTCGCATTCGATGCTGACCGAGTATTTTAATGTCGCGACACGTTCTATATAGTATAAACAGGCCTCGGAAACGGGTTTCGGATTAGAAGAACGGGCAGAGAAACAGTAGTTGAACTGTTTCTAATTGTGGAGTGGGTATTTTCGCGAGGTGCCGGGGCTGTGCGCAGACCAAATACGGAGCCTTTTTTCAATGGCATGTGGTGTTTTAGGACTGGTGGGAAACGAGATATCGTGAAATCTACTCCAACCCAGTTTGATCTACCGCGAGGCGCTGGCTGTATTAAAGCAATCAGAGTTCGTTGATGCTACTTATTGGATGCGACCACGATCGTGAAATTATCTGACTGGAAGCGATTTCTGTTGTAAACTATTTGTAGTGTGACATTAAAAATATAGCTCGGCCCTGTCTAACTCACTCAATAATCGGTGATGACTCTACAGCAAGTCTACATCTTACCCACTTCTCAATGTTATCCATAGCTCTTGCCTTTTAGCAATGCACTACCGAAAGAGACGCCCTCATGGCCATCTTCAATACGAACGGCGGGATCCTTTGGACCGGCGCGGGTCTCTGGGGTACCGGAGCTCCCGTCTGCTCATGGTAAGGCGTTACTTGCCAAAACAGCGTCGTCGTTGGCCTAGATCTCTCTGGCTTCGGCTTGACTGGAATCTTGACTCCAGACATCCAATGTCTCAAGTTCTTGAAGAGCCTCCATCTCAACAACAACTCTCTCGCCTCTGAGATCCCAACAGCCCTATGTGCTCTCCAAAACCTCCAATACTTCCAGGCCAACAGCGCCGGCTTCACTGGTGTCATCCCAGCCTGCGTTTGCACCATGCAACACATCATGTACTTCTACGTCGATAACAACACCCTCAGCGGCCAGATCCCAACATGCGTTGGAAACATGACCTACCTCCGCGAGATGCACTTGAAATGCAACTCTCTCAACGGAACCATCCCAACTGGCTTCGAAACCCTTGTCTACCTCACAGAATTGAGAGTAAACTGCAACGTAAACCTCAACTGCTCCAGCGCCCTCTCCACCAAGTCTAACTTCATCTTCATCTGCGGTGATATCGACTGCCAAGATTGCATCATTTCTGGCAACAGCTGCCCGCTCTACATCGACATTCCAAACTGCCCAAGATATGTCCCAATCGCTTGAGTGAGATTAAACCTATTTTATTTAGACATTATTTGTGTTAGCCAAGATCTCAGCGCGAATAGAGTTTCTTTGTTGTCATAGGCTTGCACCCGAGTTTTGAATAGAGCAAAGCGTGGATTGCGTCCTGCTACGCTTTTCCCCGTAAATAAGTGCGTATCGGTGCGCCGACTAAACAAATATTTCTTTTCTTTTTGAATGCTTCTTCGAATGCCTCGTCTCTCGCATTCGATGCTGACCGAGTATTTTAATGTCGCGACACGTTCTATATAGTATAAATAGGTCTCGGAAACGGGTTTCGGATTAGAAGAACGGGCAGAGAAACAGTAGTTGAACTGTTTCTAATTGTGGAGTGGGTATTTTCGCGAGGTGCCGGGGCTGTGCGCAGACCAAATACGGAGCCTTTTTTCAATGGCATGTGGTGTTTTAGGACTGGTGGGAAACGAGATATCGTGAAATCTACTCCAACCCAGTTTGATCTACCGCGAGGCGCTGGCTGTATTAAAGCAATCAGAGTTCGTTGATGCTACTTATTGGATGCGACCACGATCGTGAAATTATCTGACTGGAAGCGATTTCTGTTGTAAACTATTTGTAGTGTGAAATTAAAAATATAGCTCGGCCCTGTCTAACTCACTCAATAATCGGTGATGACTCTACAGCAAGTCTACATCTTACCCACTTCTCAATGTTATCCATAGCTCTTGCCTTTTAGCAATGCACTACCGAAAGAGACGCCCTCATGGCCATCTTCAATACGAACGGCGGGATCCTTTGGACCGGCGCGGGTCTCTGGGGTACCGGAGCTCCCGTCTGCTCATGGTAAGGCGTTACCTGCCAAAACAGCGTCGTCGTTGGCCTAGATCTCTCTGGCTTCGGCTTGACTGGAATCTTGACTCCAGACATCCAATGTCTCAAGTTCTTGAAGAGCTTCCATCTCAACAACAACTCTCTCGCCTCTGAGATCCCAACAGCCCTATGTGCTCTCCAAAACCTCCAATACTTCCAGGCCAACAGCGCCGGCTTCACTGGTGTCATCCCAGCCTGCGTTTGCACCATGCAACACATCATGTACTTCTACGTCGATAACAACACCCTCAGCGGCCAGATCCCAACATGCGTTGGAAACATGACCTACCTCCGCGAGATGCACTTGAAATGCAACTCTCTCAACGGAACCATCCCAACTGGCTTCGAAACCCTTGTCTACCTCACAGAATTGAGAGTAAACTGCAACGTAAACCTCAACTGCTCCAGCGCCCTCTCCACCAAGTCTAACTTCATCTTCATCTGCGGTGATATCGACTGCCAAGATTGCATCATTTCTGGCAACAGCTGCCCGCTCTACATCGACATTCCAAACTGCCCAAGATATGTCCCAATCGCTTGAGTGAGATTAAACCTATTTTATTTAGACATTATTTGTGTTAGCCAAGATCTCAGCGCGAATAGAGTTTCTTTGTTGTCATAGGCTTGCACCCGAGTTTTGAATAGAGCAAAGCGTGGATTGCGTCCTGCTACGCTTTTCCCCGTAAATAAGTGCGTATCGGTGCGCCGACTAAACAAATATTTCTTTTCTTTTTGAATGCTTCTTCGAATGCCTCGTCTCTCGCATTCGATGCTGACCGAGTATTTTAATGTCGCGACACGTTCTATATAGTATAAATAGGTCTCGGAAACGGGTTTCGGATTAGAAGAACGGGCAGAGAAACAGTAGTTGAACTGTTTCTAATTGTGGAGTGGGTATTTTCGCGAGGTGCCGGGGCTGTGCGCAGACCAAATACGGAGCCTTTTTTCAATGGCATGTGGTGTTTTAGGACTGGTGGGAAACGAGATATCGTGAAATCTACTCCAACCCAGTTTGATCTACCGCGAGGCGCTGGCTGTATTAAAGCAATCAGAGTTCGTTGATGCTACTTATTGGATGCGACCACGATCGTGAAATTATCTGACTGGAAGCGATTTCTGTTGTAAACTATTTGTAGTGTGAAATTAAAAATATAGCTCGGCCCTGTCTAACTCACTCAATAATCGGTGATGACTCTACAGCAAGTCTACATCTTACCCACTTCTCAATGTTATCGATAGCTCTTGCCTTTTAGCAATGCACTACCGAAAGAGACGCCCTCATGGCCATCTTCAATACGAACGGCGGGATCCTTTGGACCGGCGCAGGCCTCTGGGGTACCGGAGCTCCCGTCTGCTCATGGTAAGGCGTTACTTGCCAAAACAGCGTCGTCGTTGGCCTCGATCTCTCTGGCTTCGGCTTGACTGGAATCTTGACTCCTGATATCCAATGCCTCAAGTTCTTAAAGAGCCTCCATCTCAACAACAACTCTCTCGCCTCTGAGATCCCAACAGCCCTATGTGCTCTCCAAAACCTCCAATACTTCCAGGCCAACAACGCTGGCTTCACCGGTATCATCCCAGCCTGCGTTTGCACCATGCAACACATCATGTACTTCTACGTCGATAACAACACCCTCAGCGGCCAGATCCCAACATGCGTTGGAAACATGACCTATCTCCGCGAGATGCACTTGAAATGCAACTCCCTCAACGGAACCATCCCAACTGGCTTCGACACCCTTGTCTACCTCACAGAATTGAGAGTAAACTGCAACGTAAACCTCAACTGCTCCAGCGCCCTCTCCACCAAGTCTAACTTCATCTTCATCTGCGGTGATATCGACTGCCAAGATTGCATCATTTCTGGCAACAGCTGCCCGCTCTACATCGACATTCCAAACTGCCCAAGATATGTCCCAATCGCTTGAGTGAGATTAAACCTATTTTATTTAGACATTATTTGTGTTAGCCAAGATCTCAGCGCGAATAGAGTTTCTTTGTTGTCATAGGCTTGCACCCGAGTTTTGAATAGAGCAAAGCGTGGATTGCGTCCTGCTACGCTTTTATCATATCTAACAAATAATATTATTGAAATTTATATGATTTGTGTTCATACTAGTATCTAACCTATATATATAAGGATTATAACATCTTATAACAGTCTTAATTTAATAGATCGAAATAATCTCAATAGCCTTGTATAACTGCTAGATAAATCTTCAGTAAAAGTTGATATACTAAACTTTGTCGACTTAATAATGCATTTTTTGATATTAATTAAAGCAATGGATCAGCAATTAATGAGTGATAATATACAGCACTATAGCTTACTATTAATATCAAAAGTACAAATGATTACAACCTCAAACGTAAACTAGTAATTCTCACCACTTAAATACAAAATTTCCATATTTATCATCAAAATATTTATCAATTATACAGATCTAGGAACTGACCCCTTGCTTGTGCAAATACATTCTTATGGTTTCTTTGCCAATCTCTACACCCAATTTATCTTTTATTTTTTACCTCAAATCTTTTAAAGTTTGCTTTGAAACCTACACCAGTGAACGAGAAATGAAATTTTCGACTTGTTAAGTCATCACTGTAGGGCGACCGCAAGGTTTGCAATTCAAGAAGTTTTTTCCATCATCTACGATTTTTGTCCATTGTCTATAAGTACCAGGCTATATTTTAAATTCAAACAACAATTACTCCTTTGTATAGTCTCCTCTATTATACATTTCAAGAAAATCTTTCTTTTCCTCGATAGTCAAGCGACGACGGTAAAATTTTGGCGTTGAAGCGGTAAAATAATTGAATTTATTTTTCTAATTTATAAATATAGTTAAATTGTAAAATAAAATTATAATCAGATCAAATTATAATATAATCAGATCATTCCAATTATTTATGAATGGATGCTCGTTTTAATGCCTTATTTTAATCACTTTTACTATCACTCAACAAAATGATTACTGAACCTTCCATCACACCACCACATGATGCAGTGATATACAGAATTAATACATAATAAATGCATTTAATTGATAATATAGTGTCTATTTATGTATATTCGTGTTCAGTACAGATAACTTAATTCATTAAAATTCGAGTATACAACGAAAAGATGAAAGACAACAAGACGGTGAAGGCCTTGGCCTGGGTCGTCAGGACTCTTCTGTACCTGCTTCAGAAGTTCATCCAGTACACCAACAGAAACACCCAAGTTTTGGCGTCTATCACGGGCGAGAGCTACTGCAAGTCCGCAAAAATGGCGATTAAATTTGAGTTTTCTCACATGAAGACCGTCTTCATCCTGAACACCCTGGGTGACTTCTTCCTGTTTTTGGCCAAAGTTTTCATCACGGTCTTGTGCATGGCCATCTGCTACGCGATCTGCAAGTACTCCGACAACCCCACGATGATATTCACCCCGGTTCTGTGCACTTGCGGAGTCACTTTCTGCGTCGCGTTCTACATCATAGAGATTCTGGAGCTCACAGTGGACACCATCTTCATGGCGTTCCTGTACGAAGACACGTTCATGCTCACAGAGCGTTCTCGCGGCGTAGAAAGCTTCGCCCCGAAAATACTGTCGAAGCTGCTGAGCGATGAGGGCAAGACCGCCAGCGAAGGAAGGTCCGAAATGGTCGTGTGAAATGAACTCGTGTTACAATTTGTATATAGCAAAATGCTAATTAAAATGTAATGATATCGCCGAAGACACATAGCCAGCGAAATTGGAATACATTTCTGTATATTAAATTTAGTGTATTTTTAATGTAATTCCATTTAGCTTTATTCCGCGCGAGGCATCTCCGCGGCATAACGAGTAAACGAATCCACTCCATGCCCTGCATGTAAAGCACTCGACATGAAGACACACATTGACCAGAAGTAAGCAAAACAGGAGTACCGCTTCGTTGACCAGAAGCGCGTAGAGATCGCCATCAGCTACATGCAGTAAGCCAACATCACGATTCGAATGACTTCAGAGATGTTTGGTATTTCCAAGTCGACCTTGCACAGGTACATCCAGAAGATGCCCGCACAACCCTCAAAGGAGTGCGACAACAGCCTGGAGTCCCTCGACACCCCATCCAGGAGCTTGGAGGTGCAGAACTATAGTTTAGAAGAATTACCCATCATGGACTTTGCCTTTTTCGAAGAACTGTGAGAGATATACACATATTAATCCATTACTTTACCTGGTGAAGTGTGGATGGTATGCGCTCGCGCCCGCCGCGAAAACGGAGACAAATATTTCAACAAATTTATAGTACCAATTTACGCATTTATCTGATTCATCAATACACATTAAGGCCGGAGTCGGAATCGGGAAAGCGCGAAATATTATATAATCTTAACTATATTTCTTGCTAGTAATTGTAAATATTTTTGAAATTCAATGCACTTTAAACCAGACTCGGAAACAGTTCATCTTATCCGATAGAGAATACGCGCCACACTGGAATCGGAAAGCCAAAGTAAATATATTTTTGTTTTTAATAAATTGAACTTTTACAAATATAAATAATATTTTTAGTAGTTTTAAAGGATAGTCAACACATTTCGTTAAACCGGAAGCGACCCAGGTTGATATATTTCAGTCGGAAAGCCAAAGTTAAAACATTTTCGTTTAAACTTTTACAAACATATAATATTTTTACAAATAATAATTATAGTATCAGGTCACAGTTCAGCGGCCTCGCCCTGGTTCTCCTGGCCCAGCTTTCCTTCCTGCATGGTAACCTTGCTTTCTCTGCTGGCTGCGGTGTAAACCTACTTCGTTTCAGATGCGGATTCTTGCTCGCTGTGTTGCTTCAGCAGCTTTTTGAGGCCGCCCGGGGCATAGACCTGTGTTCTTTCGCTGTGTTCTCTATCGGAGATCATGAACGTGTCTTCGTACAAGAACGCCATGAAGACGGTGTCCACGGTTAGCTCCAGAATTTCGATGACGTAGAACGCGATGCAGTAGCTGATCAAGCAGGTCAGCGTGACGGGCGTGACCACCATTTGTTTGTTGTGCGATGTGGCACACAGCATGTAGCAGAACAGCCCGCTGAGAGCCGTGATGATGACCTTCGCCAGCCACAAGAAGAAGTCGCCGACTGAGTTCAGCACCAGCACTGTCTTGGCGTTTGCGAGCTCGAACTTAACCGCGAGTGCGGCCGACTTGCAGTAGTTGTCTCCGTTGATGGCGCAGATTACCTGGGCGTTTCTGTTGGTGTACTGGATGAACTTTTGCAGGCAGTACAAGATGGCTCTCACCAGGCCGACCACTACCTTGTTGGTGGTGGACTTGTTTGGGTTTTTGTTCATGCGCTTGTTCACGTATTCGAAGATGAATCTGAACCACACGACGATCGAAGTGATGCACGAGGAGAAGACAAGGGTGCCAATGGACTTGAACATCATCTTGAAGGCGTTCCTGAAGAGGCGCTTCTAAATGAAGGTTCTGCGCTGCTGCTCCATCTGGAAGTACCACTGCGTGACCATGGAGGAGAGCAGGTACTCCAGCACGGAGTAAATGAAGAACACGCCCCAGATGACCGCGAATATGATCAGCACGAACCAGAACAGCGACAGCGAGTCGGTGGAGCGGGTGATTATGTGCGTGACCGGGTTCTCTGTAATCGTCACGAAGCTGAAGCTGTTGTACTTTACGTCGAACGACCCGCCGCACTGATATAGATAGGCCGCGCCGACCGTCCAGAACAAGTGAAGGACCACCACAGGAATGAAAACCAGCGGGATGAACACCATGTAAAACAGCTTGCTCAGCGCCTCGCTGGCCACGGCTATCACGCTGATCGCGATCTGGATGGAGTTGAAGAAGCAGCAAAGAGAGAATATCGACAGCACGGCGATGATGATGAAGATGGCGCCGATGACTCGGAACCAGATGATCTTGTTCGACATCTTGTCGTCGGTGTAGCCGTAGAGCTCGATTCGGAAGTCGTTCTCCTGCTGCACGTTTTCAGCTAACATGAGCATCTTGACCGCCACGAATATGGAGCCGGCGATCAACACCAGGATGATGGTCCACACGGCGATCCAGACGAAGAACTTCATGAGCACCAGCACGATGTAGGCGAAGACCACACTCATGAGGCAGCTGACGATAATGTACACGTACTGCGTCTTCATCTCGATGATCATGTAGTTGCCCAGGTCGTTGAAGTAGTCGATGATGTAGGTCACGGCCGGGTTCGAGGTGAACTCGTCGATCACGTCAACCACCATAGCCGAGATGTTTTGAATGCAGTAGTTGGCGCTGATCGGCTTTTTGTAGATCACTGGCACTTGCTGGTAATCCGTTCTCTGCGGCGTCTTGCCGTCGAACTGGGGCATTCTAACGCACAGGTTGCGAACGAAGCCGAAGTCGGGGTCAGAATCGGTCAGTTTGTAGGTCAGTTCGCTCAGCTGCTTTTCGGAAATGAACTGGGGAATGACCGAATTATCGAAGTTTTTGACCAAATCCTGGAATTCACGATGACACACGTACTCGGCAGATGGTATTTGAGTGCAGTCCTGCTGTTTAATGCACACTGTTTCATAAACGGTGCGCAGACCAACGGGATAATCGGACAAATCTGAGTACACATTGTTTAACAATGCGAAAAACGGGCGAGACGTGGCCGGAGACTTGATAGAATCGCAATCGTATGTTATGCTGTGAATCGCTGTCATTTTCTTGCAAAATAATCGCATCTGTGGATAAGACTTAACCACAGATAAATATTTTGTATTTAAACTTGTTATAATTAGCATAGTTGTTAAATTCACAAGATCGAAATCTCAAAATATATTTGAAATGGTATATTACTAATATTAGCTTAAATTCAAAGCGACAACTATTTTCTAAAAACCAGTTTCCACATCATCAATGTCAGCGCCAACTTTCGAAAATAAAATTAAGCCAGCTACTTAAGTATAGCCTATTTAAAAAAGTCAAGTTTCTCCAATTGTTGACCCAAAAAAGCGTAAGTGCCGCGATTTATTTTGTACTGTTTGGTTTATTTTGTTTTGGGCTGGAGTAGTAGCAATTATTGTCGTAGGCGCAAAAAATCCTGACTTTAAGAACGAAAAAGTATTAGATAGGGCCTTTTTGTATATCAGACCAGGAGATGAGATTAGAAGAATGTGTGGATATTCAGCAAACACGCAACCTGATATATTATCCGCAGATTATTCAGCACAAGTTCGTTCAGCTGGATAAATGGAATTGTTTTGCGGTTTAATGAAATTTAAATATAGCGTAGAACTGACCAGCATCAATTGCGCTGATTTAACAGATAGTGTAAAAGCAAGGGCATTCATGATAATCCTGAATCAAATATACAATGAAATGAGTAACTATCCAATCGGCTTACGAACTTTCACTGAAACTGTATGCGTTTCTTAAATGAACTGCAATGCTATTCCAAATAATGCTATGTACACTTGTCACCGAGAATTTGAAGATTTATATAAGACATTCTCTACAAATATTCAGTCAATAACAACTAAATCTCACGCTCAATTTTACACAGAAGCAGAATATTTAGATATTATTTCCACTATGATTTCAAAGGATTAAAACTACAATTTTATGCGTCAGTTTTGTGTATAATTACCTTCTTACCAAGGTTCTAACACATCAGCACGCGATGACTTTATTGATGTACCGTTGATGAGTTAATCGCCTATTGACGCCCACTACTGTATTTAAGATGTTAAAGCGTTGGCCAAATAAACCATTAACGGAGTTTCATCTTTGCCTGGCGCATAATATATTATTAACTACTTTAACGACATGGGAAACTATATGATCGTAGAAATGAGAACCCAATAAGTTGCAGTCATAGTTAGCTGCTGCGCAAGCTTAGTGATAGCCTACGTAGTTCTTCTTCTCATGAAGATATTCGTATGGGTCATTGTGTGGGGCATTGTAATTTTATTTATAGCCGGATCAGGGCTTTTGGCCGCCTGGCTTATAAAGATGGGTCTCGACATGCAGCAGGAAAATGAATACCGTCAGATGATATACGGCTATGTCGATTAAAAAATTAATAGAAACATAGTAATACTTAAAACATGTGGCTCAGTTTTCGCGATTATTTCAATAGTGTCGTTATTCTGCTTGTGCTGTTTCTTCAGGTCAATAAGGATCACCGTAGCTGTTATCAACACCGCAACCGACGCCCTTAGAAAGCTATTTATGATGGTTTTCTTGCCTTTGGTCTTCGTCCCGATTGTGGTGGGCCATTTAGTTTGGACAGTGGGAGCGGCGTATTTCTACAACTGCATGGGTAAGTTCGATGTGAAATACAACGAGTTCAATTTCTACATCCAGTCAGTAGATCCAACAACCCATTTAATAACTTAAGACATCGATTACTTGAATCTTTTCTTCTTCTTAGTCATCGTGTTTGCAATATTCTGGGGCGTGTTCTTTTTCTATTCCGTTCTGGAGTTTATCCTGTCCTCTATGATTACCCAGTGGTACTTTTCGACTGATCCAAAACGCAAAACAAAAGGCTTCTTAAGAAACGCCTTGAAGATGCTCTGTAAACAAGTTGGAACGCTAGTCTTCAGCTCATGCATCACAGCGATCGTTGTATGGATCAGGTGGTTCTTCGAGTATGTGTACAAACGAATCATGCACAACGAAAAGATGAAAGACAACAAGACGGTGAAGGCCTTGTCCTGGGTCGTCAGGACTCTTCTGTACCTGCTTCAGAAGTTCATCCAGTACACCAACAGAAACACCCAAGTTTTGGCGTCTATCACGGGCGAGAGCTACTGCAAGTCCGCAAAAATGGCGATTAAATTTGAGTTTTCTCACATGAAGACCGTCTTCATCCTGAACACCCTGGGTGACTTCTTCCTGTTTTTGGCCAAAGTTTTCATCACGGTCTTGTGCATGGCCATCTGCTACGCGATCTGCAAGTACTCCGACAACCCCACGATGATATTCACTCCGGTTCTGTGCACCTGCGGAGTTACTTTCTGCGTCGCGTTCTACATCATAGAGATTCTGGAGCTCACAGTGGACACCATCTTCATGGCGTTCCTGTACGAAGACACGTTCATGCTCACAGAGCGTTCTCGCGGCGTAGAAAGCTTCGCCCCGAAAACCCTGTCGAAGCTGCTCAGCGACGAGGGCAAGACAGCCAGCGAAGGAAGATCCGAAATGGTTGTGTGAAATGAACTCGTGTTACAATTTGTATATAGTAAAAATGCTAATTAAAATGTTATAATATCGCCGAAGACAGCTAGCCAGCGAAATTGGAATACATTTCTGTATATTAAATTTAGTGTATTTTTAATGTAATTCCATTTAGCTTTATTCCGCGCGACGCATATCCGCGGCATAACAAGTAAACGAATCCACTCCATGCCCTGCATGTAAAGCACTCGACATGAAGACACACATTGACCAGAAGTAAGCAAAACAGGAGTACCGCTTCGTTGACCAGAAGCGCGTAGAGATCGCCATCAGCTACATGCAGTAAGCCAACATCACGATTCGAATGACTTCAGAGATGTTTGGTATTTCCAAGTCGACCTTGCACAGGTACATCCAGAAGATGCCCGCACAACCCTCAAAGGAGTGCGACAACAGCCTGGAGTCCCTCGACACCCCATCCAGGAGCTTGGAGGTGCAGAACTATAGTTTAGAAGAATTACCCATCATGGACTTTGCCTTTTTCGAAGAACTGTGAGAGATATACACATATTAATCCATTACTTTACCTGGTGAAGTGTGGATGGTATGCGCTCGCGCCCGCCGCGAAAACGGAGACAAATATTTCAACAAATTTATAGTACCAATTTACGTATTTATCAGATTCATCAATACACGTTAAACCGGAAGCGGAAACAGCCCGGACTGAAACATTTCAGTCGGAAAGCCAAAGTTAAAACATTTTCGTTTAAACTTTTACAAATATATAATATTTTTACAAATAGTATATTTAGTTTCATTTCACAGTTCCGCAGCCTCGCCCTGGTTTTCCTGGCCCAGTTTTCCTTCCTGCATGGTAACCTTGCTTTCTCTGCTGGCTGCGGTGTAAACCTACTTCGTTTCAGATGCGGATTCTTGCTCGCTGTGTTGCTTCAGCAGCTTTTTGAGGCCGCCCGGGGCATAGATCTGCGTTCTTTCGCTGTGTTCTCTGTCGGAGATCATGAACTGGTCTTCGTACAAGAACGCCATGAAGACGGTGTCCACGGTTAGCTCCAGAATTTCGATGACGTAGAACGCGATGCAGTAGCTGATCAAGCAGGTCAGCGTGACGGGCGTGACCACCATTTGTTTGTTGTGCGATGTGGCACACAGCATGTAGCAGAACAGCCCGCTGAGAGCCGTGATGATGACCTTCGCCAGCCACAAGAAGAAGTCGCCGACTGAGTTCAGCACCAGCACTGTCTTGGCGTTTGCGAGCTCGAACTTAACCGCGAGTGCGGCCGACTTGCAGTAGTTGTCTCCGTTGATGGCGCAGATTACCTGGGCGTTTCTGTTGGTGTACTGGATGAACTTTTGCAGGCAGTACAAGATGGCTCTCACCAGGCCGACCACTACCTTGTTGGCAGTGGACTTGTTTGGGTTTTTGTTCATGCGCTTGTTCACGTATTCGAAGATGAATCTGAACCACACGACGATCGAAGTGATGCACGAGGAAAAGACAAGGGTGCCAATGGACTTGAACATCATCTTGAAGGCGTTCCTGAAGAGGCGCTTCTAAATGAAGGTTCTGCGCTGCTGCTCCATCTGGAAGTACCACTGCGTGACCATGGAGGAGAGCAGGTACTCCAGCACGGAGTAAATGAAGAACACGCCCCAGATGACCGCGAATATGATCAGCACGAACCAGAACAGCGACAGCGAGTCGGTGGAGCGGGTGATTATGTGCGTGACCGGGTTCTCTGTAATCGTCACGAAACTGAAGCTGTTGTACTTTACGTCGAACGACCCGCCGCACTGATATAGATAGGCCGCGCCGACCGTCCAGAACAAGTGAAGGACCACCACAGGAATGAAAACCAGCGGGATGAACACCATGTAAAACAGCTTGCTCAGCGCCTCGCTGGCCACGGCTATCACGCTGATCGCGATCTAGATGGAGTTGAAGAAGCAGCAAAGAGAGAATATCGACAGCACGGCGATGATGATGAAGATGGCGCCGATGACTCGGAACCAGATGATCTTGTTCGACATCTTGTCGTCGGTGTAGCCGTAGAGCTCGATTCGGAAGTCGTTCTCCTGCTGCACGTTTTCAGCTAACATGAGCATCTTGACCGCCACGAATATGGAGCCGGCGATCAACACCAGGATGATGGTCCACACGGCGATCCAGACGAAGAACTTCATGAGCACCAGCACGATGTAGGCGAAGACCACACTCATGAGGCAGCTGACGATAATGTACACGTACTGCGTCTTCATCTCGATGATCATGTAGTTGCCCAGGTCGTTGAAGTAGTCGATGATGTAGGTCACGGCCGGGTTCGAGGTGAACTCGTCGATCACGTCAACCACCATAGCCGAGATGTTTTGAATGCAGTAGTTGGCGCTGATCGGCTTTTTGTAGATCACTGGCACTTGCTGGTAATCCGTTCTCTGCGGCGTCTTGCCGTCGAACTGGGGCATTCTAACGCACAGGTTGCGAACGAAGCCGAAGTCGGGGTCAGAATCGGTCAGTTTGTAGGTCAGTTCGCTCAGCTGCTTTTCGGAAATGAACTGGGGAATGACCGAATTATCGAAGTTTTTGACCAAATCCTGGAATTCACGATGACACACGTACTCGGCAGATGGTATTTGAGTGCAGTCCTGCTGTTTAATGCACACTGTTTCATAAACGGTGCGCAGACCAACGGGATAATCGGACAAATCTGAGTACACATTGTTTAACAATGCGAAAAACGGGCGAGACGTGGCCGGAGACTTGATAGAATCGCAATCGTATGTTATGCTGTGAATCGCTGTCATTTTCTTGCAAAATAATCGCATCTGTGGATAAGACTTAACTATGGAAGAGTAGTCTGTAGCTAAATAGTCCGGTTGCGATTGTGCTTTATATCCGCACATTCTTCGCAGTTAGTCGCCAGGCCTTATGTAAAGATATGCATTGTTGAAAGAAATTACTTTATTTTTTGGACCTAGGCTAACAATTATAATTATTCCTATCCAAAAAAGTATGAATATTATAGAGCAAAACAGATCTCGGTGGCGTCGAGTATTGTAGTCATATGTTGGACATGATCTTCTCAACTACTCCATTAGATTATGAAGTGGAATATTTCCTATATAAACAAATATAATAATATTAAATATGAGAAATGTGGATAAAATATGATAAAGATAACAGTAGATATCATTATCATTCATTTTAACTAAATGAATTCTGATTTTTTATGAATGGTTAACAAAAACTCCTTTGTTTTAGGGCTTATCAATTAGATTAGAATCTATCATTAGATTATAGAAAACGATTGACTAGTATAGATGCAATTTACGGTGCATTTTACATCATTTTAACTGTTACCAATCGCAAAACCGCTCATTTCTATCAACTACAGATTAGAGGAAACATATTGAAGCCGTGATCTCAGTATTTAGTATATTATATAATATATTTATTAATCCACCTCATAAAATGGAGGCTTGTTTAAACTTTGATTGCACAAGCTTTGATTGTACCTACCATCTTAACATGCTTAAATCTGCGCTTCGCTAAATTACTCAATATGAGCAGACACAAAAACCAACATTCGAAGCTGCTCAAGCGTATTATAATGTTGGGAAACTTGAAGAATGTGAATAAGTGGTTCTTGAGCTCCATAAAAATGATATGGTTACTAAGGCTGTGAAGAGGCTTCAATAAAAGATTGATATTCAAAAGCTTCAAATATCAGAAGGAAAATACGACTACAAATCTATGGTCGAAGAAGCAAAAGAAAATTTTGTTGTGAAGTGCTAAAATTACGTGAACCCCAATATTGAGATTAGAGAAGCGGGAAACAAGCGCTTTGGTTACTTTGCTAAATCCAAAATCGAAATGGGTACTAAACTAATGGTAGAGAAAGCATTTTTGATCGCAGATTTTCATTAAATGTTTAAACAGCTATAAGTTAAGGTTGAATTGAAAGATTCGCAACTTTCATAATATTTAGCGCTAAAGGGAGGAGATAATTCACTTTCATTTGACAACATGAACTTGAAACTGTCTAGAAACGGCTGTAAGGCATTCCCAAAACTTGAAGAAGAGTTTAAAAAGGACTCTCAAAAACATTAAGTTCTGGTTCTGAGCTCGTGCACCTTTAACCATTCTTGCCTTCCAAATGCGTTTTGGTACTTCATCGGAGACGTTCAGTTTATTATAGCCCAGAGGGAAATTAATGAAAATGAGTAAATTTTCCTCTCATATGTTGACTCATCAGTTCCGTGCGAATAGTAGCCAAATGCAATTCGCAGCTTATTTGGGTTCGAGTGCGAATGCTAAATGTGCTAAACAATGACAATTCAAGACAGGGAATACATTTCGAAGTTAAAACAGGCGCTGGAGAATAAAGTGAACGCAACCAAATCTGAAGTTACTAAAAATGATATTGAATCTGTAAAAGAAATTTGCTCTCGCATAGAAAAAGTATTCGAAGAAAGCCAAGCGAGACGCAGTGATTTATCGCACTATTATACTGAATTGAGCTACGTTATGTATAAAACTGGAGAATTTCAAACAATTAGAGGAGCTATTGATGTTGGAATCAAAGCACTAGAATGCTTCGGCATTGACGGAGCATAAGCCAGATAGGGGAAATTGGTTATGAATCCTAATAAACAACAATTCATGAATTATCAAGTTCTAGGTAACACGATGAATATTTTATCTTTTTGCTTCTTTGCTAAAATCTAACCTAAAAATAGTGAAATCGAACTATGGTTAAAGTTTCTTGAATAGGTATTTACCAATGTAACTGGAGGCTGTACAGATGTCAAATAATATTTGAAATAAAGATTGGAAGGCTGTGGAGTTAAATGAGTTAACATATATATTATTGTTATTCATTCAATATAATTTAATACTAAATGTACTATACGCCTGTACTATTATCGTAACTAAAATTAACTAAATCTCATTCTACAAAAAAATAAATTTCAATTTTGAAATAATCCAATAAATGTTGTTATTGGCTTTATTTCATATATTTTATTATCATTTAATAGATTTCAAATTGAATAAACCGTTATAATATCTTTTATTATAAAAACTCAGAACTATCACTCGTGTCCTGCAACTGGGTGTACCAAATACCCACGGAGCCCCTCACCCAAAACTTTGAGTGCAAATTCGCTTTCCGCAAGAATCTTCTTTCCTTCAGCCAAACTGGTTGGAAGGCGCTTGATACCAAGAGCTTCAAGCTCTTCATGAGTGCACTTGGCGATATTTCCGTTGTATGGAGCTGGACATTGCAAATTTTGCTTGATACCATCAAGACCTGCCGCGAGGAAAGAGGCAGTCAACAAGTGTGGGCTTCCACTGAAATCTCCTGCACGGAATTCAATGCGGATGTCTTTTGGTCCGGTGGATGGCTGTCTAAGAATAGCAGCACGGTTGGCCTGTCCCCAGAAGGTCCATACTGGAGCCTCTGACTTACCAAGACGTTGATAAGTCTACTCACTGAACGCACCAAAGATAGAGGTTATATCACGAGAGTACTTCAGAATACCAGCAATAAAACTGGAGCCGATTTAATTGAACTAACCTAATTGGCCCTTATCTTCTGGACGCAACTTGGCGTAGGCATCAGTGTAGGTCATTAAATTCTCACCATCCTTATTGTTGAGTCTCATATGGAAATGTAAACCACTTCCGGCAATGTTGGGGTATGGCTTTGGCATGAAGTCGGCAACTACACCGCGTTGAGCGGCTATTTGAGAGATCAAATATTTTCCTTTCAATGTGTCGTCGCAGGTCTTGCAGGCCTCTTAAAGGAAAAGCTCAATTTCTGATTAGATGCAGTTTAAATCAGTTCCTTCAACGTGCCCTGATCCACATTCTGCATGTTCTCTTCTTACAGCCACACCATCATCTATCATCTACAAGGCGGCTGAACGACGGATTTCCGATGCAAGTTACATACCTGTGTTGCTTGGATAACGGAGGTAGGTCGATTCTGCAGAAATTTCCTTGCCAATCAGATAAAACTCTAATTCAGAAAAAGTTACTGGATACAAGCCCATAGCATTGTATTCAGCACAAATATTCTTCAAAAGAGTACGTGGATCGTTTTTCAAAGGCAAACGAGTTTTATAGTCAGATACGTGACAGAAAACACTTGCAATCTTGGTTTCTGGATTGTAGAAAAAGCATTCACCTTTTGATTCTAACAACACATCAGAACATTCGATTGAGGTGAACCCAGGAATAGAAGAACCGTCAACTCCAAGTCCTGATTCGAAGTTTGAAACAGCTCTTGAAACATGCTCATTCATTGAAAATAAAACACCTGCTGGATTAGTGAACATATATTCAATTAAAACGGCATCATGAAGAGCAGCTTTCAACTCTTCAACAGTGTTAACTGGCTTAGATATTAATGATTTAACCATTAAATGGATTAGGGTGTGGAAGGTCAAACATTTAATAAATCAATAAGTGGTATTTTAGCATGTATTTCAATTTTGGTCATGTTATGTTATACAATAATGGATTAGATTCAATTGGATTGGTTTTCTTATTCAGACTTTCAAGTGGTCAAAACATTATGTTTGACCGACTTTTTGAACGACGCTATACTGTAACGCTACATAGATAAATGCATTTCGCTGTAAATATTAAATGAAGTAGAATGATTGATTGAATTTGAAGTGTTTTAATATTTTTTGGTACACTCTTTAATTATCTGTACTATACACAGTCATAAACACTTCAAAAAGGTAGTTATTTGTAATTTAATAATTTATAATGAATAATATTTAATATTACTACAAATTCAATTGTATTTGATTTCAATAAATACCTAGTATTTCTTTATTCGTCCCCGTTAGCTGTTTGTGTTTAATAATTTTTTTGCATATCTGGTTTAATAAGAGTATTCGAATGAAACCACAGAAATTTTTCTGATAATACACTTATAAATTATATTCAACAACATTATATTCAACTTGGTGATAAAGGAGATATATTTTTCATTTTCATATTCATTTTAATATATCATTTTAATATAAAAGTGCCAGTAATAATAATATTTTATTTATTTTATGATGATTATTAACTATGTGCTGGATTTATATATTATGATAATATATTATTATGATTTATTAATGTTAAAAAAATGTATTTATTATATCAATTAAAAATTCTTGATACGGTTTGTGAGCGAACAAGACGCTCAAATAGCAGTTCTTAATTAAATTTGTTTCCGCTACCGGTTTCAACTTAAAACCCCCAGCATTATTATTATATGTATAATTAACAAATATTCAAACCTGATTCAATTCAACTTGGATAGAACTAAAAAAGTACCCTGGAGTGAAAAGGGGTTATTTTGAATTACTCAAATCTAGCAGCAATGACTCGACGTAAGGTCAGAATAAATCATTAACTGTCAGTAACTCAATTATTGACTTGCATTTTCTGACAATAATTCTTTTAACATGTTATTCCATTAATATTTCATTTGATAATGTTGTTATAATACAATAATTATAATAATATCTCAATTTATTTTCCAATTCTCTCATATTTTTAAAGTAATTAAACAAATAAACATATTATAATACATCATATTATAAATATTACTATATTCCACTTCATATAGATTTCAAACTATTTGTTAAACACATGTATTAATTAAGTTATTTTTAAATTTAGAAATCTTTATCAATGTTTACTATTTCTACATTTATAAACTTTATCTTTAGAATCTAAAACTCAATAAATATAATATTATATAATTATGTTGTTATAAACAAATATAAATCACATATTACTATCTTGAGATCAGAATCGATTTTACGTTTTAATTTCTATTATAATATTCTATTTTAATGTTGATATAGGCAGAATTGAATTAAAATATACAAATACTCAATACGTTTCTATAACATTAAAATAATGAGAATTTAAATATATATTATTTAATAGTTTTGATAAGTGTCTACATATTATAATACTTATTTGTATATTTATTATGTTAACTTTTTTATTTTTTGAGTTATGCAGTGAATGGATTTTATTTAAGATTTAGAAGGCTGAAAAGAGAGTGTGATATTTATAAAATATTTGATGTTAAATATATAAGACTTTCGCTACTATTTTTATTATAAAATTCTAAATTTCATAAGTTTTCAATTCATTTGGAGTGTAAAATATGTATAAAGTGATGTATTTTATATAATTATTATAAATATAATTTTGTTAACATGAAACAGTTTCTAGCGCAAATTACCAACCATAAACTGGCGCAATTATTTTGACCATATATTTGAACTATGGACAATATAGAATATATAATAGTGTTATAAGACGTCACTTCACAATGAAATATATATTGTTGTAAATGAAGGTTATTATTCAACTTTAAAGTTGTTCAAATCTATGACTATTCTATTTGACTGAAAATTAGTCAGTATCTGTGTTTTAATGTGCTAGAATATCAGCAAATAAAAACTGACAAAGTTTCTTGGAAATCATCAAATATTAACATTTATAAAATTTAATTTTGAGTAATATTTATAATGTTGCGTGGAATAATAGCATATATATTGATATATAACACTGTAAATTATTTCACTCCCAGCTCAAGTCCAGAAATAGATATATTAAAAATTAAGACCAATATTTTGTAAATTATATCTAAGTATATACAAAGATAATGGTAGGTAGCAATATTATATTTATTACACATATAGGTCTATAATGTACAGAATATATAATTGAAGAAAGTCAAAAAATGATGTATCTGTTTTTATTTCTATCCAAGTTCAATTCACTCATTTAATCAAAAATACTTTTTATCATTTTATAAAATTCATTTCTTTACGAGTTTTCTTTCGAGCAGTTTGATTTGTTCTGTTTAAAAATTGACAGTGGGTTCCATTTCGTTGAACGCGTTATTTTGCAGTTTTCTGAGCGTTTGTTTTTATTGTAGTTCCAGTTTAACGATTAGTTCTTAATTATTCGCGATATTAATCCTTTTCTGCATTTCGTTGTGATTCTGTGTATGTAATAGTTTATTTGTTTTATTCAGAGTGTTTGTGAACTAGTCAATTGCAACTATGAGCCCGGCTTCATTAGCTTGGGAGTACATTTCCACTTCCTGTAATACGTACGACCTCTACTTTTCGTCCTCTTCAAATTGCCTTTGCCCCTATTCAGTTATGATTTGGTTTTCGGTTTTTAGCTGCGATAGTTTCGTTTAATAATTTGTGCTTATCATTCGGTTCATTCTGCACTGATAGTTCTCCTGAGCGCGTAAAGTGGAATGTTGTTATTGTAGTTATTTTATTAGTGCGTTTTGTGTGATCAGGACTTATCTGTGCTCTTGAATTGATTCCGAGTTATTATTTGTTTTCATTAAAACAGCGTTTAGGTGTTTTAAAGTGGTTTCGTTCGTTTGTTTTAAATCTGCGAATTCTGATTCGGTTTATTGTTGTTGATTCTTTAATTACTCAAATTAGTCGTTTAAAGTGAAAATCTCACTTTAAAGCGGTTTGAGGAGAAGAATGCGATTCTAAGTTATTTAATGTAGATTACTCCGAATGTCAGACTCGATTGGAGACTCACCAGCTAAAAAGGCCCTGAATTTATCCTGAATTTGCTTCACTTTTTGCATGCGCTGAGCCTGTCCACGATTCGTGTCTTTTATTATCTCGCGCTGACAATCTATTTCATAAGTTATCTCACTGTATGTTTTCTACAGTTTAGACAGAGTCTTGTTTTAACTTTACAAGATTTAATCCAATTATAGAAGGAGCATTTGCGTTACACGCGGAAAAGCCTGGTTTATGGCCTAAACCAGATTCTACGCTATTATATTCATATCGTCCTGGCTCACGTTCGTCTTCTTCAAGGCATCAAGAGACTTTAATAGCTACTCTCGAGGTTATTTTGTAACGTACTACTCTGAAAATACTAAATCATAACTGGTATTACTCGCAGTAAAACTCACACCTTCTGTCGTATCGTGATGAGCCTAAGAATAATTCCGCTTGATATTCATATTTATGGTGTGTTAATAAATACAAAGCTTATAAAAAATATATTAACAACACATAGATGAAATTTATTTTTAATTTCAATAATAATATAATTAAAAACATGTTTGTACAATCGCAATATTCATTCATTTAGCTATTCCTGCCTTCTTATATTCACAAACTGCATAATTACATCACGTTTTAAAATATTTTTTCCGGTTCTTTCTAAAAATATTTCAGCTAAAACTGCAGGTCTGGTATTTTTATTTTCTTTATTAAGCTATCTAATCATTTTAGTATCATCTTTGGTAATATTTTCGTCATACAATATTTTAGAAAATGATATGCGGTAAAAATCATATACTTGTTTTTTGGATTTGGAAGGAATCAATGAAGAGACCTTATTCCAAAATTATTGATCTTTGTCAACACGGACTACTTCGTTTACTATTATGCATAAATCTTTATCAATAATATTTTCTGAAATTTTTTGTCCAATTTCATTGAGCACTGTTATTAATGCCGATTTTAAAACCATTTAGTTCTATAAAACTTTATCTGTTTAGCGCTTTATACAAAGATTGCTATTGTTTTCAAGATGATAACAAGATACTTCTGAATTAGAATTAGTAATAATGGTTTACTATTATGACAATAGATTTTAACTGTATTCTGATATTATTTTAACATCACAATTATAAATGTGTGCCATTGTAAAGTAGAATTCATTAATTTCTTGACTACCTAGTTTTCCAAACATTTACAGGAAATCTTGTTCGCTCGCCTATATATTATCAATTCCATTATATTAATATATACTAGATTATAATAATGGAAGTGATATAGTTAGAAACTGTGATGGAAATTTTTAGCTACTATACACGGACATATTTGGTGTGTGAATTTTGAAATACATCTCAAGCTCTTTGAAGTGATTAATCATTATTATAACATTTCCGTGTATAAGGATTTACAAGCAATTAAGTCAAATTTATATTGGTGTATAGCTCAAGTCCAGCTTAATTGAGCCAAATAAAGGTTCGCATAAAAATTAATGGTAAACTTCATCACATAACAATAATTTCATGTACATCGAACTAAATAATTTATTGTGAATGAAGTTAAAAATAATAACCCAGAATATGCAAAATAGCAAATCTAACAACTATACAATTCAAACAAATCACATACATAAATTATTATGTAGTGTAGATTATAGCTTGAATACCATTATTGGCTAAATAGTATTTTAATAGATTGACTCAATCATATTAGTTGATTATCATGTTGTAATTTGGTTAAGTTACAATTTAGTTACTAATTTATACTTAATTGCACATTATTAGAGAATTATATGTGTACTTTATTAAATGTGTAACTTGACCGACTGAGTATGAGCTTCTTAAATCTTTAGAATAATGAATTTAGGTATTAACTTTTAAATAAAAATCTTTTAGAACTCTCAATATTTTCACGGTATTATTAGTTTTCATTTAACTCATCATTAACTCATCATGAACATGACATAATTGCATATAAATATATCCCACTCACTTAACTTTCTTATATACCACAGTGCTTCATGCCCTTACGTCGGATGTTGAGCTTAATCATTCATTTAAGTGCAATATATAATATATATCAGCTATTTTACTATAGTATAGATATTTTTCTTTAAGTATTTTTCTTAAAGATGAAATAGAAATTCTGTTTCATCATTTATGCAACTGCTTTAATGTATAAGTTCTACATGCATCAATAAGCGAGTGGGTGTTGCATTTTACTATTTACTTAGTATGTTAATTTTTAATTGGAATTATCATTAAACTTTTATGTTTATTAATAATAGAAAATAATTCTCTGTAACAATGTTATCAGCTAAACTTTATTATTTTCACAATTTCCCGGTTTTTAAATTATTTTATATGTTTAAAAAAATTAAATATATATTTGTTCTAAAATATTGTTTACTATTAATTTTTTGAATTTAGTTTGGTTCCACTTTAATATTAAACAAATGAGTAAACATAAAGTTTAAATTAAAAAAGATATCAAGGTAATAGTTGCTATTCTTATGACGCTATACATCTCTTATTTTATTGTCTTGTTTAATATATCTCGTTTGATTATGCATAATAGTAAATGCTAGATATATTTTATAATAATTAATTAAATCATATTGATTACTATAAATTCAATGGTATTATCAGGTTGTAGTGAATCAAAAATAGTAAGAACATTTGGTTAAATTAATATCTTGTATTATTATACTTGCTCTCGACTGTTAATTTCATCTAATTATTATACTTTTACAACGGTACAACGATATTTACTGCTGTATTGCGAGAATATGATGTTATTCATGTATTTATACAGGAATCTCAAGTATATTTCATTTTTATCTTCTGTGGAATTGTGATCATTAGATTATAACATATTTACTGACTCCTTCTTCTTGAGTTACGAGTATATTAGATAATATTAAATATTGAGTTGATAATATACATAAATGAATCAATATTATAAATCTATAATAAATATATTAACATATTAACTATTATGTTATAGAGTAAAGTAAAGTAATAGAAAAATGATAATTATATTATTTCTCTTAATCTACTTTCTTCACATCTAAATTTCGGAGATGCTGATGTCCCCGTCATCAACTTTCTCGACTCCGCTCATGTTGAGGGTTGTTTCTTCTTCCACTTTGTACTCGAGTACTTGGTCGATGAGTTCTTCCGCTTCTTCCGTTTTAAGCTCCAGATTAAGAGTTTTGTAGTAATTCTGAACCGATTCAGCGAGTTCTGCCTGATCAGCTGATAGGAAGTCAGTTGTTTGTTTATAAGGGGACTTGATTGAGAATGTGTTTAGGACCTCCTCGTGAGATTATGGGAAGCTGTGCTTTTTACGCTCCTATTTTAGCTTTTATTGCTTTTGAATTAATTTTTAGTGGAAGTCCCTGAAGATCTTCTGCTTTTACGTTTCGGAAATGGGCTGGAGCTGGATGTTCCTCTCAGTCTACTCCAGTTGGAGCTTGAAATCCTCATCGCGCTACGCCATTTTCTCCTCGAAACGCTTCTTCAAGTATATCTCGCGCTCTTGCATCTGCTTCTCCTGAGACTGCTTCAACTCCAATAACTGCTGGTCGTAATGCATTTGCAAATTTTATATCTACTCCTAGAGTTAGAATAGTTACGCGTCCTTCTCATTCAGAATTTTACCTGCATTTTGCAAATCTGCACGCGTGCGCATTAATTGCTGATTTGTACGCTCAAGATCCATATATGCACGATCCATGTACTGCTTAAATTTTATCTCATTTCTGGACTAATCCTACATAGCTCGCTCATTTTCTATGTAGTCCTGCTCGGCAAATAATCTAGGCTTTCCTATTACTGTTTGGTAAATATTTTTTCCAGATGAGTTCATTGAGATGTGGAATTCTTACTTTACTATAGTATAAATAATTTTTGTGTGATTTCACTTCACAGATGTCGCAGAAGGCTTACGTGCCCACAATTCCAGATCCGTTTGTGTATATTCATCCAGAGCAGCCCAGGCCTGAGAAAGTGTCGCCTGAGCTTGATATTTTTACGCAGCAGGACAACGAGAAGAATTTTTAGTTGGACATGAAGTTGGGTAATATTTTGAAGGAGTGCGCGTCTGAGACGTTTGCGCCCAGGGTGGGCGAGTTCAGGGACGAAGAGGTCGCTTTGATAAATAGTGTGATTTAGTTCACGAAGGTGAAATGAAAAAAGCTTCACTTAGTTTTTTATGTTATTTTCTGCTTCACTAGCTGCATGACCTGCTCGGCGACGTTCTCCAGTTCGTTTACCTCTTATTTCAACTGTTGAACTTCAGCGTCAATGTACTCCAGTTTCATCTCGTACTCCATTTTCTCGGCCTTAATGTTCTGCTCTTTTATGCACAGGTCGTTTTTCTGCTCGTTTCCCAAACTTTGGACGGTGAATTTGAACTCCTTGTTAATTTGCTCCTGTTTTCTGAGGGTTAGTTTTAACTCGTCGTTCATTTTTTACAGCTTGGATAGTTACTCGTTTTTAACATCTGGTAAAAGGATAAAAGACGCTGATGCTCGGGGCTCGTACATTGAAGAGTGCTCAAAGAGATCAATAATATCAAGCTGGTTCTTCTCAGTAGCGATTTCGAGAGCGGTTTTGCCCTTGTTGTTGCGTACATCACTTTCAAATGTTGCCAGGATCTTAATCACGTCAAAGCTGCTTTTGGACACTGCCAAATGCAACGCGGTCGAACCCTACGCGTTCTACATCTTCGCCTCAAACGGAAGCAAAATATTTACAATTTTATAGTGATTCTCCTGCGCCGCGTACATCATCGCAGTCTTGTTTCCAAACATCTGGTCCACAGAACGCGCCAAAATTATATTATCTTTTATGTACTAATAATCGCCTTGCTAGGCTGCTTGGAACCACTATTCCATTAAATGGTGTGTAAAAGAATTATATAAAATAAATATTTATCAATAGAAATCACTTTTTAAAGAACAGTAAACATACAATTACAAGAATTGCAGTACAAACAACTTCTAAATACTTTTCGTCTTTCAAAAGCTTCTTCACACTATCTTACTACGGCTATTGACTATATAAGCCTATCCTTTTCTCATCTTCGCTGCCTGTTTCTTATTTTAGCTAAAAATTTGTTTCATTTTACTACACATTACTTTACAATTGTTAGAGTTAAAGATCAACTTTTATAAATACCTCTTTGGCCGATATTCTATTCTCTTCTCCACATAGCATTTTGTCAACTATGTCTTTCGTTGATTAGCTGTAATTTGTTTAATGAAATTCACTTGTTAACAATTATTGGTATTCGATGATATTTTCAGAAGGCTCTACATCAGTAATTAATTATATAAAGCTTAATGCCAACGAATATACATCTGATTTTTTAGTGTGCTTCTTTCTAGTAAATACTTCAGGAGCTGTTAACAATTCAGTTCCTGCTGATACTCCATCTCCCATTTACCCAAAATCTGTTAAAAGTAACTATAAATTACAAACTTATTAATTTCTTATAAATAATTTTTATCTAGATTAATTTTATAATAACACATCTTAATTAAAACATCGTTCTTTAATCAATATCTCTGATTTACGCTCATTATGTCCAAAAATTTTCTAAATATATTCTTAAGACGGTATATCATCTTCAGGACCTGTCAATAGAAAGTTTTATGGTTTAATATCACGCGAAATAAAATTTAAACTATGTAAATGTGATAAACCTTCCGCGGCTTGTTTTAACAGACATAAAAATTCACATTCTGTTAATTATCTACCTAGATTTTTGTTTTATAAATTAATTAATGATATATGCGGACCGGAGATGAAATTGTGAACTGTTTTAGTTAATTTTATAATATGTGTTTGCTTATTATATATCAGTATTTAAAAAATTAATATATATTTCCACTTCAGGGTTCTTACTCGATTTACTATATTTGTACGTTTTAAGAAATATAATGAAGAATATATGTTAAGCTAAATATAAAACGTGTATACTAAAATGAATGAATTATTTTAACGGAAATAAATATTAAAATTATTAATACATGTGAAAAAGGAAAATATAAAATCATTCTTCTGAAGGAAAGAAGTATCATATCATAGAATAATATATCACCATTATTCAACTTATGCTTCTGATATTATATTGCTGCTTGCAAGGTTTTAAATATTTGCTTATCCCTTGAAATGTTAAATATATAGTAGTCCCAGCAGTTAGCAAATAATCTAAATCAACTCAGACAATACGGATAAATTACATCATCTTGTATAATAATACTATTATTTATACTGTGATATATACAAATAGTGAATAAATTTTAAAAACCGTCCAGGAAATGTTTAATTATTTCTTAACATTTAGTAATAATTTGTTGTTTAATAAAGAAAAATATATTAAAGCTCTGGTCTAGAAGTATTTATAAAATAGTCTCTAGTGTAAATAATTAAAGCTCTATCGCGCCAGATCGTTGAATTGAATTAATAGTGAATTTCAAGAAATATAGTGAAAAATATCGATGATCAATTATATCAGAGAATTTATAACCCGGTCCGCATATTTAATGATCCACCCTTTGCATAATCAAGTAAAATATGTAAGTGTGGTATTTTTTCTTCCAAATTCACTGCTTGCTAGATACTTTCAAGCCAACAGTGATGATATTAGATAATATTTGGGTGTCTTAATCTTTGTAAAATTGTAACTTCCTAAAGTGCTTTTAGTAACCAAGGTTTTGAGGCTCCCACGGAAATACGTTTAATTGCGTACTGCTATAAATCTATGTCTTAGATATGATGCATTACTTTAATTACAGAACCAAAACTTCCTGAGCCAATAGGACCTAAATCCTTAAAATATAATTAACTCATACCAGCGTTAGATATCTAATGCAACATTTAAAAGTAAAAATTTGATTATAAAGTAGGTTTATAACAGTATGGACAATATTTCAATTATGAAGTTTACTAAATAGCAGTTTTTGACTCAGATTCTTTATCAGTACAAAAGTTAGTTGCGTGTGGAACTATAAAAGTATTTATTTAATAATTTTTATTACTTTCATCTATAATCTAATCCCCTTCTGTTTCTTCTATAATGTGCTGTGAAGGAGATTTATGCATTTTAAAGTGGAATAGATTACCAGTAAATTATGTAATTTTTATATAATATAATTTTATAGTTATATAAATGCCACTCTAATTATCAACTATTATGATAAATAATTATCATTAATATTGATTCACTATATTGTGAAAATAAACGATTCAGCTGAGAATAACGTATAATAGTAATAATTAAAACAATATAATGCATATATTGGTATTAGGTCTTATTTGTTGGGAAAATAATAAACTATGTCGAAAGATAGGTACTATTTAATATAGTTATATATATTTTGTTCATAAATAAGAGAATAGATTAATAATAACTTGATTGCTTGATTGATATACATAAAAGAACTGAAAGTAATTATATTACGTTTGATGTTTACATAGCATAGTATATAAAAAGTATACAAAATAACATATATAATAATTATTTTTATTATTTCAATCATCAATATTTCAATCAGATACTGTGGATCCTGTATCAGATTTTTATTTATAAAATTGTTAATGTTTTCAAAAAATTGGTATTATTTCACATTATGCAAATATATGACGAAAAATCGAATCGAAACCACTTCAATGTAATACGATATTAATTTTGATTGGAAACACTTCTGTGTGCGAAGAGATATGATAGTTAAGTTATATAATTAGTTTTCAAGTGAAAGCTGCGAATGCATAATTAACAAAGATTTTACGTAACTGAGCGAATCTAAACAAGTGTTATTGCAACAATACAAGGATGAAATTGCAAAAGACCAAAAACTTGTGGATATCTTCTTTTAAATCGAGCTCAAAAAAATAAGCAAGCTGTCAAACTAGGTGCAGCAAATTATTTAGGAACAATTTTAGAATGTTAAAGTTGGTAAGCGTTCGTTTATAATCGTGTTGATAAAATAGTGCTGGAATCAGTCAGTTACTTTGCGAAACTACCTTTCATACAACATTCAAGAGCTGAATTACTTGAATTAGCTTATTAATTCTAAACATACCTATACTTTCGCAAATTCAGACTAACTTAATTCCATTCAAATTTTTCTTCTGCATAGCTACAAATCTCTTTTGAACATCTCTCACCAAACTGCCCTTTAAGCACTCACACCAATAACAGACCGTCCCTTCAGCCCCTATTTTCTTATTCTCCTCTCAATCATTTTTATAAATCTGTAGCAGAACTTCTTCATCAATAACAAGCTCAGACCAATATAACAAATGCTCGTCAGAACCAACTTTATGGTCTCCGTTCAGTTTCTCGTGTTCGGGCTCATGCTGAAGTTCCACTTTAAGCGTAAAATTAACAGCCGTGCCGTTCTGGGCATTCCAAACGGAATTTGTAACGGGCGATTTTTATAGTTAGGGGTTGTGCACATGAGTGTGGTTTTCATTACAACCATGTGCTTTTACTTGGGCGTGATGGAGGAAAACGGAGATAAAAAGCAAATCATTCTCTCAAAAATTGTATATGGAATAGTCGGAATGTGGTAACCAAGCTATTGGTTATTAGTTCCAAAAGTGTTGCTTGTATTGTATATCAGCGTCGATATTATCAGAGCGAAGGGAGAAGACTGCATTAGCTCTTACATATTCGGACAGCTGTACCAAACATTTATTCCGAAACGAGGAAACGTCGAATTCAGACACTTCATCTATGGATCCACGCTGTGCTCGGTTAGAGACACATTCAGAGATCTGCTTGGCATTATTAGCTGCAACCAACTAAAAGACTATGTGACTGTGTCGATAGCAAACGTCGTTAACATTATTAGAATCTATCAGTCATACTTAAGAGCAAAACACCACAACGGAGCATATCCGCACTATACCTACATGGTTTAATTCACGTTGAACATATTTAATACGTTTAACCAAATATCTGCAATAAAAGCAAAGTAGAATACATATTGGAGTTTCGTTGCTACTAGATGCGCCGATACGTTGTTTAAATTTGTATTTGATATCCATGAGGACTGGGGTATGATCATAGGTGGTTCGCTTGCTAAGAAATTTAGAAGTCAGCCGAATAAATGGGCACACGGCCGCTATGTAAAAAGACCCACTCAAATACTATTGTGGCAATTAATTGGTTTTCATGTGTTTGATTATTGTGCAGCCTCTCTTTGGATACTCACTCTTTTCAAGTCTCTAAATTAATACACTTCTTAGTTTTGGTTTCAGAGCTTTTTACCGATTTTAGAGGTAATACGGCGCACGGTTTGGTCCTTGGTAAAACTTGATAACTTTTGTGCTTCTACAGTAGAAAGCTACTGTATTTCCGTTGAAAAAGAACTGCAAAACGCACAGATAGTCTCAAACGCAAATAATATTATTTAATTATAAGACATCCAATAAACAGCCACGAGGAAACAGAAGAGCGGGAACTTAAGCAAAACTGTCGTGAGTCAGTTGAAGCATCTGATAATCGCGAAAACGACTTCGAACAACGTTACGCATTCAATTAATAGAGAATGCAATCTGTCCACGTTGGCTGAGAGCAGTTCCATCACGTATGATTGTACGCAACTTAATTTTTCGCAAAACCACGAAGCGGTGTCTATAAATAAGACACTGAGTGTGGCGGCTGATGTAATCTGAGTTAAATTTTGTTATATCTCTTGTAACTCTGGCTTCTCATTGAAAATCATTTTAACACAACATTTGTATTATTCTTTGAACAAGTAACCAGATTATGCATATACTCCTAATACTGTTAAATTGTTTAAGGTACATACGAAATATATAATGATAACTAGTATTGGCTTTGATGAGCTACATAAACACTTGACAAACATATAGTAATTAAAACACTATTCAGGTAGGTAGGAATACACTATTCTGTGTATAGAGATAAAGTAGCTCTATTTTAAATTATCAACAGCGTTCTGAAATTCTGAGAGATTCAGAAGTTCTACTGAATTGGTTATAATAATATATATAAATAATAATATAAATATACAACTATATAGTAACTAAGACACTATTTGTGTATTTATATAGAGATAAGTATAGTTTACAGTTCTATTTTCTATTATCTACAGAAAGTCTGCGTGGTCCAGAAGTTCAACTGCATCAACTTCTTATTATTTTATATAACTCCGGACACATTTCTTTCATGGAGTAAAATATAATATATTATTATTATTATTTAATAATTTTAGGAATTAATATAAATCGTTGAATAATACAGAAAGTATATGAAATATCTCAATATTCGCATCATTTTGTTATGTCATTCACTATATATTTTCGGAGGTGTTCAGTTACTAAAACAATGATACTGCTTTGAAACTAAACTATTCTCGACTATTGCCTGATTCTTATAAACAATCAGATATTTGCAACTTCATAATTCTATATTGCGATTATAATTTTAACTATTATTATTTCAGTTATCCCAAGCGCTTAATTTGATAGTTAACATCTCTTGCCATGTCAGCTGCTTTAATTAGTGCTTCTTTTGGCTATTGTTAATCGCTGAATTTGAACTAGTAGAAGTTTAGATGATGTTCTATTGTCTTTATATCAATAATATTATTATTTGCTGCCTTAAGCTCTGATAACTATAATAATTCTGCCATAAGTTAAATATATACGATTTAATTTCCTTTTATGCTTACATATTAAAGATTTATTAGTGTTTATAGTGCGTCAACGTTAATTAGGCCGCAGCAATTCAATTATACTTTGGTGAGCTGTGTTAGGTGTTAAAGGTGTGTTATGTTAACTCCTTTGTTAAAATCTAGGTTCAGGTCAGTTAAACGTGAAAGTGTTTTAAGTGCGTTTAAATTACTCAGGCTGCAGTATTGTAGGCAAAGTTTAGTGAGATTAGTCTGATATTGGATAAATGTTATGTCAAGCCCTTTATTTCCGCTCATTGACAGTTCTACTAGGTTAAGTGGTCTGAGCATATTAGTGTGCTGTATTTCGCAGAAATTGAATGTAAGTATTCTCAACTGGCCCATTTATTCGAATCTTGTGTCAGATTTGGCGCTGAACAGTTCCATAATTTAATTATAATTAATGTTCTTTTGTTTAAAAGAATCAGTTGTTTTGCAGAAATTAATAAAATCTGCTTCGTTCGGTTGAACGTTCTCTTGAATGAAGGTGCAATTATCAAAGTAAAGTTCCGTTAAGGTTTTGTTATTCATATTTGGGAGTAAGTTCCTACAGTTTTTAATGTGTAACTTCTTAATGTGTAAAATGTCGAATAAAGATAAACTAGTTAGCTCAGGGATTCGATTTATTGAAAGAGATTCGTTTTCAATTTGGTTTTAAAAGGATTACATCGTGATTGACTCATCATTGGTATACACGTTGTTTGTATTCATTGTTGTGGAGTGGAAATATTTGTTTTTCTATTTGAAAAGTAAAAATTAAATGTATTTATATAATTTAAGATATTTATTTAGTCCACTCACTTATCAGCCTATAAATCGAAAAATATTATATGAATATTATATGGTAAAAATGGTATAAATTACATATGTACTCATCAAAAAAATTTTTTATTCTAACCAAGAATCATCGACAAACTTATAGATGGGTTTCAAAACTTTTGATAAGAACATACACATTCCTTTTTAACCAAACAAGATATCGCTGTCTTCTAAATGGATTCCTCAATTGAACAAAATTAGGTCAATGAATAATTAAATAGAAGATAGTCGGCGTAAATTTGAAATTGTATAAAATATATACAGAATCGCGAAAGCAAACGAACAGCAAAACCTGATGGCTGCTAAATTAGTGGGGTGCTTTTATGTAAGAGCTATATAACATAGCTTATATAACATAGCTTTTTAACATAACTAAAGTAAACAAAATATTTGAAACCAATTTTCACTTTGAAATCTCATCAAACTCTTAATTAAGTTATGAATAATTCTAAGATTTTTAGTGATGTTCAATCTGTGTTTCTTTATTGTAAATATATATAGTGATAATTACTCCAAAGAAACCTACAATTGATAAAGCTATTCCCAAACCGATATTTGAGTTAAATTGTAATATTTGTGTTTGCTTAAATAACTCATAAGCTTAATACTTGTCTTATGGTGATTTTAAAGTATATACCGGATATTCAAGAGATGTTTTCGTGCAACAAATCCATATTCCGACTGCTAGTAAACATAAACACATAGATGTGTTCAAACACATTTCACAACATCTCTTTTCGTACTCCATAGATACGTACACTGCTCTTGTCATTTATTAGAAGTGGATATGGATGTGGATAAGTAGTTAATTAAATATAAAACAAAAATACAAATAGATAATTTAAAGATAATAATATGAAAAGTAAATAATTAACGCTTTATTCCAGCAGATTTATAATTTGTGATTCAGTATATAAGAATTTGTATACAGAATACATAAGATTCGTCGAATACTCGTTATTTATCTTTATAAAACACGTCAAACCTACTTTCATTTAATTTTGCAGTTAGAATTTAAGTGTAATATTCTTTTCACTCCCCAAATCAGAATGCAATCAGATTTAAGTTACAAAGACCAGCTCTCTGAATACAACCGTTTGATGATAAAAATATATCGTTAACGAATCCAGAGTGAAATTCTTAACATTACGAACTGCCCAAAGCTTTGTAGTTTAGAGTTCTTGAATGAGTTCAACATTCAAAAACTGGTTTTGGAGGACTGCGAAAACGCCATTCCAAAACTCGAAAACAAAAATATTTAAGAATTGAAAATAAAATGTAAATTTTAAAGCGTGAAAGACCTGAAACTCGAAAACTTGAAGATACTTGACTTGTAACACTAAAGCCAATATGATGATGAAGAAGAAGAAATTTTAAATACGACATTAATAGAGGAAATTAGTCGGTATAAGAAATTGACTGAATTAATACTTTTTGAGTGGAAAATTGACATTAATGCGCTATAACAAATGACTTAACTCACCAAAGTTAACTTGACATATTGCTCGTCGTTGCAAAACAACGATGAAATCGATATCTCCCCACTACAGCACTTGCTGCAGCTTAAAATATTAAATTTAAATCAGTGCAACGTAAAACAGATTGATAAGTTGGTATCTCTTGTCAATTTAATATAATTGACACTAAATGGTAATTATTAACTAGATTTGAATCCACTTTAACACATGAAGCAACTTGTTAAACTAGAGTTAGACTCCTGCAATCTTGAAAATGTAGATGCCTTAATATAGCTTGCTAATTTAGAAGAGTTATCTCTCAATAATAATAGGTCGATTGATATAACTCAGCTTTAGTACTTAACATAATTAAAAGTATTAATGTTGGATAACTGTAACCTAACAAAGTTAGATGCCTTGTAACAACTCATAAATTTAGTATAACTATCGCTTGATGTCAATGAAGGAATTATAATAACTCCACTTTAATATTTAACTAAGTTAAATATATTAAACCTACGAAATTGCGGTATAAATAATATTGAAGCTTTGAAGCCACTCAACAATTTAGTAGAGTTAACACTTTACGGAAATCATGATGTAAATATATCTTCCCTAGAGTAGTTGACAAAACTCGAATAATTAAACCTTGAATATTGTTGTGTTTAAAGTATTGAGTCGTTGAGACCACTTGTTAACTTGACAGAGCTGTATCTTAGTGGTAACAAAATAGTTGATATTTCGCAACTTATGTACTTAACAGAGTTAAAAATTATATTTTGCGACTTAAAGGAAACATCCATACTACAGTCACTTGTAAATTTAGAAGAATTATCTCTTACAGGAAATAATAAGATAGATATCTCACATCTTTAATTCTTGGTTAAACTTAGAAAATTAAATATAGGATATTGTGGGTAGACAAGTATCGAACCATTGCGTCATCTTATTAACTTGGAAGATCTTTCACTTGATAGTAATTACATTGCCGATATTTCTCCTCTTCAGTACTTGACCGAACTCGTTAAATTAAATATAAATAGGAATAACGCAATCTGTATAGATGCTTTGAGACCTCTGGTGAAACTTTAATAGTTAAATATTTAGCGGAATGGGATCGTATTCATTCGACCTCTAAAGAAACTATTTGTCAAATAGCTATTCATGTTGGAAGCTAAAATTAACTAAGTTGTAGATATGTAAACAATCTATAAGTTTCCTAACTTGAGGTGTTTCGATATAGATATTTAGGAGAGACCTCAAAAAGAATAAATTATATTCGCAATCAAAATGAGAGTTATTAACATTCCAGTTACTTCTTTGAAGAAAATGCGTAAATAAGTACTCAAAAAATAGTTATAACTTATTGATTTCAGATAGAGAATAAATACATGTTTGAAAAAGTAGTATGAGAATATGGCATCATTTTAAGCTTAAATTACGGTGATATATTCATTGTTGAATTCGTAAGATGTTTTACAGTGATTTCTATTGTTATTAAAAGAGTGAATATACAGAATATATATTTTCCAGACTTGACCTGATCGATATCGGCTCAATAATTAAATATAATTTATGAAATCAGGTCATATCTAATAGTTTCGATTATAGCCATCCATTGCCATTTTTTATTGCACAATAAGGGTTTTCTATTGTCTGGGACAATAGAATACAATAAAGTATAGGACAATAGTGAATTTTATTTCATTACTAAAGTGAAATATTTAACACATATATAAATAAAAAATTAAAGATCGCGCGTCAATTTTACACCATTGAAGAATAATTGCAAATAAAAGCAATAAAAATGACTCAAAATCCATGATCTAAATACACTTTTTCTATTGTGAAAAGTAAATGACAATTATTGTCTTATTGTCCACTATTGTCAAAAGTAAACTATTGTCAATAGTTGGATGGCTATAGTTTCGATGCACATCTTAAACAAATGTATTTTCACAATTCTTTGTTGTTTGTATTTTCAACAATAGTTTCTTATTTTATGGGGGTGAAAGGTTAAATAATTAATTTTATGTAATTTACTGTTACATTCTTACATTGTTGAGTTTCAATTTAACTTTGTATGCATTGAGATAAGAATCTGATAAGAGAGAAAAATATTACATAATTTTTTCTGTCATATTTATGATGATCATTGGTTTAGAAAGGAAATGTGATGATCAGAGAAAAAGGGTGACCAGTATAGACGTAATTTACGGTGAGATGTTTTCATTTTAACTTTTAGTTATAAAATAGTATTAAATTGCATACAAGATTATATTTGTGTTTATTAATCTCAATAAATACTATTCTTATTTCTGGACTAAATTTATCAATGAAAACATTATTGGAAGCTTAAACAGCCGTGTATAGAGATAAAGTAGCTCTATTTTAAATTATCAACAGCGTTCTGAAATTCTGAGAGATTCAGAAGTTCTACTGAATTGGTTATAATAATCTATCACTTGTAGCTCATTGGCCTCTCTCCAAATACGATTTCCATATCATTTTCTCTATCCCTAAACAGATATGCTGACTGCACCCTATTACTTAAAATTACTTTGTCTTCCATGATTCTGATCATTTCTTACTGGTAAACAATTGTGTTTTACAATTGTACAACATCATAAATATTGGTATCTTCCACTATCTTTTTAAATCTGTTTAATGATTCGGTCATGTTCCTGATTAGTTTCGTTTTCTCGAAGTTTTGTAGTTTCATTTTGTTTTCGTTTGTTTAACTGTAACATTCTTAATTAGTTCACGTAAGAAATAGGTATATTAGATATAAAAATTCCCACATATTATCAATAACAGTAAAATATAGATATTAATCAGACTTAGAATACATTAAACCAAAAAAACCATTTAGTGTTTTCAAAAAATTGGTATTATTTCACATTATACAAATATATGACGAAAAATCGAATCGAAACCACTTCAATGTAATACGATATTAATTTTGATTGGAAACACTTCTGTGTGCGAAGAGATGTGATAGTTAAGTTATATAATTAGTTTTCAAGTGAAAGCTGTGAATGCATAACTAACAAAGATTTTACGTAACTGAGCGAATCTAAACAAGTGTTATTGCAACAATACAAGGATGAAATTGCAAAAGACCAAAAACTTGTGGATATCTTCTTTTAAATCGAGCTCAAAAAGATAAGCAAGCTGTCAAACTAGGTGCAGCAAATTATTTAGAAACAATTTTAGAATGTTAAAGTTGGTAAGCGTTCGTTTATAATCGTGTTGATAAAATAGTGCTGGAATCAGTCAGTTACTTTGCGAAACTACCTTTCATACAACATTCAAGAACTGAATTACTTGAATTAGCTTATTAATTCCAAACATACCTATACTTTCGCAAATTCAGACTAACTTAATTCCATTCAAATTTTTCTTCTGCATAGCTACAAATCTCTTTTGAACATCTCTCACCAAACTGCCCTTTAAGCACTCACGCCACCAATAACCGACCGTCCCTTCAGCCCCTATTTTCTTATTCTCCTCTCAATCATTTTTATAAATCTGTAGCAGAACTTCTTCATCAATAACAAGCTCAGACCAATATAACAAATGCTCGTCAGAACCAACTTTATGGTCTCCGTTCAGTTTCTCGTGTTCGGGCTCATGCTGAAGTTCCACTTTAAGCGTAAAATTAACAGCCGGGCCGTTCTGGGTATTCCAAACGGAATTTGTAACGGGCGATTTTTATAGTTAGGGGTTGTGCACATGAGTGTGGTTTTCATTACAACCATGTGCTTTTACTTGGGCGTGATGGAGGAAAACGGAGATAAAAAGCAAATCATTCTCTCAAAAATTGTATATGGAATAGTCGGAATGTGGTAACCAAGCTATTGGTTATTAGTTCCAAAAGTGTTGCTTGTATTGTATATCAGCGTCGATATTATCAGAGCGAAGGGAGAAGACTGCATTAGCTCTTACATATTCGGACAGCTGTACCAAACATTTATTCCGAAACGAGGAAACGTCGAATTCAGACACTTCATCTATGGATCCACGCTGTGCTCGGTTAGAGACACATTCAGAGATCTGCTTGGCATTATTAGCTGCAACCAACTAAAAGACTATGTGACTGTGTCGATAGCAAACGTCGTTAACATTATTAGAATCTATCAGTCATACTTAAGAGCAAAACACCACAACGGAGCATATCCGCACTATACCTACATGGTTTAATTCACGTTGAACATATTTAATACGTTTAACCAAATATCTGCAATAAAAGCAAAGTAGAATACATATTGGAGTTTCGTTGCTACTAGATGCGCCGATACGTTGTTTAAATTTGTATTTGATATCCATGAGGACTGGGGTATGATCATAGGTGGTTCGCTTGCTAAGAAATTTAGAAGTCAGCCGAATAAATGGGCACACGGCCGCTATGTAAAAAGACCCACTCAAATACTATTGTGGCAATTAATTGGTTTTCATGTGTTTGATTATTGTGCAGCCTCTCTTTGGATACTCACTCTTTTCAAGTCTCTAAATTAATACACTTCTTAGTTTTGGTTTCAGAGCTTTTTACCGATTTTAGAGGTAATACGGCGCACGGTTTGGTCCTTGGTAAAACTTGATAACTTTTGTGCTTCTACAGTAGAAAGCTACTGTATTTCCGTTGAAAAAGAACTGCAAAACGCACAGATAGTCTCAAACGCAAATAATATTATTTAATTATAAGACATCCAATAAACAGCCACGAGGAAACAGAAGATCGGGAACTTAAGCAAAACTGTCGTGAGTCAGTTGAAGCATCTGATAATCGCGAAAACGACTTCGAACAACGTTACGCATTCAATTAATAGAGAATGCAATCTGTCCACGTTGGCTGAGAGCAGTTCCATCACGTATGATTGTACGCAACTTAATTTTTCGCAAAACCACGAAGCGGTGTCTATAAATAAGACACTGAGTGTGGCGGCTGATGTAATCTGAGTTAAATTTTGTTATATCTCTTGTAACTCTGGCTTCTCATTGAAAATCATTTTAACACAACATTTGTATTATTCTTTGAACAAGTAACCAGATTATGCATATACTCCTAATACTGTTAAATTGTTTAAGGTACATACGAAATATATAATGATAACTAGTATTGGCTTTGATGAGCTACATAAACACTTGACAAACATATAGTAATTAAAACACTATTCAGGTAGGTAGGAATACACTATTCTGTGTATAGAGATAAAGTAGCTCTATTTTAAATTATCAACAGCGTTCTGAAATTCTGAGAGATTCAGAAGTTCTACTGAATTGGTTATAATAATATATATAAATAATAATATAAATATACAACTATATAGTAACTAAGACACTATTTGTGTATTTATATAGAGATAAGTATAGTTTACAGTTCTATTTTCTATTATCTACAGAAAGTCTGCGTGGTCCAGAAGTTCAACTGCATCAACTTCTTATTATTTTATATAACTCCGGACACATTTCTTTCATGGAGTAAAATATAATATATTATTATTATTATTTAATAATTTTAGGAATTAATATAAATCGTTGAATAATACAGAAAGTATATGAAATATCTCAATATTCGCATCATTTTGTTATGTCATTCACTATATATTTTCGGAGGTGTTCAGTTACTAAAACAATGATACTGCTTTGAAACTAAACTATTCTCGACTATTGCCTGATTCTTATAAACAATCAGATATTTGCAACTTCATAATTCTATATTGCGATTATAATTTTAACTATTATTATTTCAGTTATCCCAAGCGCTTAATTTGATAGTTAACATCTCTTGCCATGTCAGCTGCTTTAATTAGTGCTTCTTTTGGCTATTGTTAATCGCTGAATTTGAACTAGTAGAAGTTTAGATGATGTTCTATTGTCTTTATATCAATAATATTATTATTTGCTGCCTTAAGCTCTGATAACTATAATAATTCTGCCATAGGTTAAATATATACGATTTAATTTCCTTTTATGCTTACATATTAAAGATTTATTAGTGTTTATAGTGCGTCAACGTTAATTAGGCCGCAGCAATTCAATTATACTTTGGTGAGCTGTGTTAGGTGTTAAAGGTGTGTTATGTTAACTCCTTTGTTAAAATCTAGGTTCAGGTCAGTTAAACGTGAAAGTGTTTTAAGTGCGTTTAAATTACTCAGGCTGCAGTATTGTAGGCAAAGTTTAGTGAGATTAGTCTGATATTGGATAAATGTTATGTCAAGCCCTTTATTTCCGCTCATTGACAGTTCTACTAGGTTAAGTGGTCTGAGCATATTAGTGTGCTGTATTTCGCAGAAATTGAATGTAAGTATTCTCAACTGGCCCATTTATTCGAATCTTGTGTCAGATTTGGCGCTGAACAGTTCCATAATTTAATTATAATTAATGTTCTTTTGTTTAAAAGAATCAGTTGTTTTGCAGAAATTAATATAATCTGCTTCGTTCGGTTGAACGTTCTCTTGAATGAAGGTGCAATTATCAAAGTAAAGTTCCGTTAAGGTTTTGTTATTCATATTTGGGAGTAAGTTCCTACAGTTTTTAATGTGTAACTTCTTAATGTGTAAAATGTCGAATAAAGATAAACTAGTTAGCTCAGGGATTCGATTTATTGAAAGAGATTCGTTTTCAATTTGGTTTTAAAAGGATTACATCGTGATTGACTCATCATTGGTATACACGTTGTTTGTATTCATTGTTGTGGAGTGGAAATATTTGTTTTTCTGTTTGAAAAGTAAAAATTAAATGTATTTATATAATTTAAGATATTTATTTAGTCCACTCACTTATCAGCCTATAAATCGAAAAATATTATATGAATATTATATGGTAAAAATGGTATAAATTACATATGTACTCATCAAAAAAATTTTTTATTCTAACCAAGAATCATCGACAAACTTATAGATGGGTTTCAAAACTTTTGATAAGAACATACACATTCCTTTTTAACCAAACAAGATATCGCTGTCTTCTAAATGGATTCCTCAATTGAACAAAATTAGGTCAATGAATAATTAAATAGAAGATAGTCGGCGTAAATTTGAAATTGTATAAAATATATACAGAATCGCGAAAGCAAACGAACAGCAAAACCTGATGGCTGCTAAATTAGTGGGGTGCTTTTATGTAAGAGCTATATAACATAGCTTATATAACATAGCTTTTTAACATAACTAAAGTAAACAAAATATTTGAAACCAATTTTCACTTTGAAATCTCATCAAACTCTTAATTAAGTTATGAATAATTCTAAGATTTTTAGTGATGTTCAATCTGTGTTTCTTTATTGTAAATATATATAGTGATAATTACTCCAAAGAAACCTACAATTGATAAAGCTATTCCCAAACCGATATTTGAGTTAAATTGTAATATTTGTGTTTGCTTAAATAACTCATAAGCTTAATACTTGTCTTATGGTGATTTTAAAGTATATACCGGATATTCAAGAGATGTTTTCGTGCAACAAATCCATATTCCGACTGCTAGTAAACATAAACACATAGATGTGTTCAAACACATTTCACAACATCTCTTTTCGTACTCCATAGATACGTACACTGCTCTTGTCATTTATTAGAAGTGGATATGGATGTGGATAAGTAGTTAATTAAATATAAAACAAAAATACAAATAGATAATTTAAAGATAATAATATGAAAAGTAAATAATTAACGCTTTATTCCAGCAGATTTATAATTTGTGATTCAGTATATAAGAATTTGTATACAGAATACATAAGATTCGTCGAATACTCGTTATTTATCTTTATAAAACACGTCAAACCTACTTTCATTTAATTTTGCAGTTAGAATTTAAGTGTAATATTCTTTTCACTCCCCAAATCAGAATGCAATCAGATTTAAGTTACAAAGACCAGCTCTCTGAATACAACCGTTTGATGATAAAAATATATCGTTAACGAATCCAGAGTGAAATTCTTAACATTACGAACTGCCCAAAGCTTTGTAGTTTAGAGTTCTTGAATGAGTTCAACATTCAAAAACTGGTTTTGGAGGACTGCGAAAACGCCATTCCAAAACTCGAAAACAAAAATATTTAAGAATTGAAAATAAAATGTAAATTTTAAAGCGTGAAAGACCTGAAACTCGAAAACTTGAAGATACTTGACTTGTAACACTAAAGCCAATATGATGATGAAGAAGAAGAAATTTTAAATACGACATTAATAGAGGAAATTAGTCGGTATAAGAAATTGACTGAATTAATACTTTTTGAGTGGAAAATTGACATTAATGCGCTATAACAAATGACTTAACTCACCAAAGTTAACTTGACATATTGCTCGTCGTTGCAAAACAACGATGAAATCGATATCTCCCCACTACAGCACTTGCTGCAGCTTAAAATATTAAATTTAAATCAGTGCAACGTAAAACAGATTGATAAGTTGGTATCTCTTGTCAATTTAATATAATTGACACTAAATGGTAATTATTAACTAGATTTGAATCCACTTTAACACATGAAGCAACTTGTTAAACTAGAGTTAGACTCCTGCAATCTTGAAAATGTAGATGCCTTAATATAGCTTGCTAATTTAGAAGAGTTATCTCTCAATAATAATAGGTCGATTGATATAACTCAGCTTTAGTACTTAACATAATTAAAAGTATTAATGTTGGATAACTGTAACCTAACAAAGTTAGATGCCTTGTAACAACTCATAAATTTAGTATAACTATCGCTTGATGTCAATGAAGGAATTATAATAACTCCACTTTAATATTTAACTAAGTTAAATATATTAAACCTACGAAATTGCGGTATAAATAATATTGAAGCTTTGAAGCCACTCAACAATTTAGTAGAGTTAACACTTTACGGAAATCATGATGTAAATATATCTTCCCTAGAGTAGTTGACAAAACTCGAATAATTAAACCTTGAATATTGTTGTGTTTAAAGTATTGAGTCGTTGAGACCACTTGTTAACTTGACAGAGCTGTATCTTAGTGGTAACAAAATAGTTGATATTTCGCAACTTATGTACTTAACAGAGTTAAAAATTATATTTTGCGACTTAAAGGAAACATCCATACTACAGTCACTTGTAAATTTAGAAGAATTATCTCTTACAGGAAATAATAAGATAGATATCTCACATCTTTAATTTTTGGTTAAACTTAGAAAATTAAATATAGGATATTGTGGGTAGACAAGTATCGAACCATTGCGTCATCTTATTAACTTGGAAGATCTTTCACTTGATAGTAATTACATTGCCGATATTTCTCCTCTTCAGTACTTGACCGAACTCGTTAAATTAAATATAAATAGGAATAACGCAATCTGTATAGATGCTTTGAGACCTCTGGTGAAACTTTAATAGTTAAATATTTAGCGGAATGGGATCGTATTCATTCGACCTCTAAAGAAACTATTTGCCAAATAGCTTTTCATGTTGGAAGCTAAAATTAACTAAGTTGTAGATATGTAAACAATCTATAAGTTTCCTAACTTGAGGTGTTTCGATATAGATATTTAGGAGAGACCTCAAAAAGAATAAATTATATTCGCAATCAAAATGAGAGTTATTAACATTCCAGTTACTTCTTTGAGGAAAATGCGTAAATAAGTACTCAAAAAATAGTTATAACTTATTGATTTCAGATAGAGAATAAATACATGTTTGAAAAAGTAGTATGAGAATATGGCATCATTTTAAGCTTAAATTACGGTGATATATTCATTGTTGAATTCGTAAGATGTTTTACAGTGATTTCTATTGTTATTAAAAGAGTGAATATACAGAATATATATTTTCCAGACTTGACCTGATCGATATCGGCTCAATAATTAAATATAATTTATGAAATCAGGTCATATCTAATAGTTTCGATTATAGCCATCCATTGCCATTTTTTATTGCACAATAAGGGTTTTCTATTGTCTGGGACAATAGAATACAATAAAGTATAGGACAATAGTGAATTTTATTTCATTACTAAAGTGAAATATTTAACACATATATAAATAAAAAATTAAAGATCGCGCGTCAATTTTACACCATTGAAGAATAATTGCAAATAAAAGCAATAAAAATGACTCAAAATCCATGATCTAAATACACTTTTTCTATTGTGAAAAGTAAATGACAATTATTGTCTTATTGTCCACTATTGTCAAAAGTAAACTATTGTCAATAGTTGGATGGCTATAGTTTCGATGCACATCTTAAACAAATGTATTTTCACAATTCTTTGTTGTTTGTATTTTCAACAATAGTTTCTTATTTTATGGGGGTGAAAGGTTAAATAATTAATTTTATGTAATTTACTGTTACATTCTTACATTGTTGAGTTTCAATTTAACTTTGTATGCATTGAGATAAGAATCTGATAAGAGAGAAAAATATTACATAATTTTTTCTGTCATATTTATGATGATCATTGGTTTAGAAAGGAAATGTGATGATCAGAGAAAAAGGGTGACCAGTATAGACGTAATTTACGGTGAGATGTTTTCATTTTAACTTTTAGTTATAAAATAGTATTAAATTGCATACAAGATTATATTTGTGTTTATTAATCTCTATTAATACTATTCTTATTTCTGGACTAAATTTATCAATGAAAACATTATTGGAAGCTTAAACAGCCGTGTATAGAGATAAAGTAGCTCTATTTTAAATTATCAACAGCGTTCTGAAAGTCTGATAGATTCAGAAGTTCTACTGAATTGGTTATAATAATCTATCACTTGTAGCTCATTGGCCTTTCTCCAAATACGATTTCCATATCATTTTCTCTATCCCTAAACAGATATGCTGACTGCACCCTATTACTTAAAATTACTTTGTCCTCCATGATTCTGATCATTTCTTACTGGTATACAATCGTGTTCTACAATTGTACAACATCATAAATATTGGTATCTTCCACTATCTTTTTAAATCTGTTAAATGATTTGGTCATGTTCCTGATGAGTTTCGTTTTCTCGAAGTTTTGCAGTTTCAGGTTTAAGTAGTTTTCTTGGAGTCCGTTTATTTATTAATTTAGAAACGAATCGTTTTCAATCGCCTGGGCGTAACTGAAGTTGAACGACTCCTCGAATCTGGAGTGGGATTCGGACAAGTCAATTGTTACACCATGCTCCTCTATTACGTTGTTCTCTTTGTACTTTGATTTTATTTTGTCCTGTGTAACTTGTTTGTTCATTTTCTACTTGTTTTCAATGTTTATTTTTAACGTGTTCGCAAACCGTGTTGTATTTGCCAATTCAGTTGTAAGAATTATTTTCTACTCCGCGTTGAAGAATTTCTGCTGTTCAAGCTTCACGGCCTCAGCCCGAAGACCAGAAAGGATGTTTAACATGGACTCGAACCGCGCGGCTTTGTTCACATTCAACTGCTTAAATTTCTGCTGAATCGGGCCGTTGATACTCATCTAAAACGCCAAATCGCTCAAATATTACTACTAAATATGCAACTGAGTGTGTAAATCAGCTATTTCCGCTTTAAGCTGGCCAAACTCCAACTTCCTGTTGTGCAATTACTAATTAGATTGCAAAAGGTACTTCTTCGCTTCAAGTAAGTCGTTCGTTCGACGCATCTTCTTGTACATAGAAAGCTGCTTTTCGTCGCCTATTTTGTTTATCCTCTTTATTTACACCTCCTTGCACGAAATTTACATTTACTTGTTTTTGTATGACGACGACACAATATTTAAAGTGCTGTTTTGAGCGGTATACAGATTGGTATATTCATTTTACATTTAATCCTACACAGTTTCAATACCCTAAACTACATTATTTGTTTTGCTCTGTAAATTACTCAATTTTTGCGATAGTTAAAGAAATTGTTTTTATATAGTTTCTTAAGCTTCCTTATGTTTAATTTTGTGCATTATTTCCTGCACCATTTAAGTTAATTGTGCGCTTTGTTACTTAATCATTTCTATTTATATGCGGGCATTCATTTGAAGTGAACTAACTAAAATTTCATTGTACATGTGTTTTTATGAATTAATGTCACCACACCATAAAATGCTTTATTTATATCTATCGTGTTAAGTTGCGAGTATGGATGTGAGTGTGTACAAATTTCTGGCCCGCATTGATTAGTAGTGTTTTTATTATTCGAACTATCAGGTTTATTATAAACAGTGTGAATCGAATCTAAACGGTGATATTTTATCTACTTAGTAGTCTGCTTTAAACTTTCTACTTTAGCTACCAGAAACAAAATAAATTATTTTTGGAGTCTATATTGATTATGTATTATAATGGCCGGTGTATGTGTCTCCTGTTTCATTTTATTTGCGAATATCTGACTTTTAATTTTACAACATCTCAATCTCTTAATAACAGTTGATTAATGGATTTCCAATTTCAATGCACAAACATCATTTGGTGTATTGTCAAAACAGCGTTTAAATAATTGATGGAATATAATCCTAGGCAGTTCCCTGTTTATAAGGGGTGTATGGATTTGAAAGCGGATTCGTTTAAATTGTAAATTAAACGGCCGTTTTCAATTTTACGCTTAAAGTACCGTTTGATGAAATACTCATGATAAACTAAAACACTATTATTTTAAGGAAAAAGGGCGTTCTGAAAATATTCGATTTGAACAAGGGATTCGTTTAATAATATGTTGAAAATAAGAAATTTCTACAATAAATTGCTTAAAACTAATTGACGACTTAATTTGGAGATGTGCACGAAAGTATAAAAGAAATTCATGCTAATAGTGTTAAGAATAATAAAATTCACGCAAAAATTATATTAATAGTATACTTAGTGCTTAACACGCTGTATTTGTGGATTAATTGAATAACCATAATATTCTATAAATAATATGCAACTATCAGTATATTAAAAGAATATATAATTAAATATTAATTAAATAAATATAATTAAAAACTAGTAAATTAAAATGAATATAAACTATAAATTTGAATAAAAGTCGCATTTGAATGTATCTAACTTGTTTTAGAGCTCTTTTCGTATTTACAGAGCCCAAAGAGGTTCATTGTATTAATTTCCAATTTATTAATTTGTTATGATATTATCAGTATTAATACAAGATATATTAATACTGTTTACAGAACTATAAAAGGACATCACTAATGAACTCCACTTATTTCTAATCTTTTCTTCAAAAAGTATTTAAAGTCTCCGCAACCACCAGTAACTTTGGTAAAAACCTGTTCAAGAAGTTTCAACCAGTTTTCAACTTCTTCCTTGCTAACAAAAAAGCAAAAAGATAAAATATTTAATATAACTTCTAAAACTTTGAAATGCATGTAATGTTGGGCGTTTGGAATCATAACTAATTGCCCTTTTCTACCCTGTACACCATCAATTCCAAAACTTTCTAGAGCTTTTATTCCTACATCAATGGCTTTTCGAGTATTATCAGAAATGTGCAGAACGTAACTCAGTTCAGTATAATAGTGTAATAATGCACTGCGTCTAGCGTGACTTTCATCAATAATTGTTTCCACTCTTTAACTTATATCTTCAATTGAACTGATATCATTTTGATTAGCTAAATCTGAAGATTTTTCTATCGACTTTATTTTATTTTCTAAAACGAGAGTTAACTTGGAAATCTATTATCTTTATTACAAAGTCATTGTTTTACAATTTTCACACTCACATTCAAAACCAAAAGCACGGCGAATTTCATCCGGCTATTTTATGAAGGTAACTTATAAAGGATCGACATATTAAAGGAATATTTACTCGTTTTCCTCAATTTAACGCTGAGCTATAATGAACTAAACATCGCCAATAAAATACCAGTATGCATTGGGAAGACATGAGTGATTTATTGTACATGAACCAAGAACTAACACTTCCAACTTCCATTTTGGAGAGTCTTTCCTAAACTCATCTTCAAGCTTTGGAAAAGCTGAAAATCCATTTTTAGAATATTTTTATTCTAAATTTAAAAATGATAGCGATATATCTCCTCCTTTTAACGCTTAATATTATGAAATTTAGAAATCTTTCAATTCAACCTTGACCAATAACTGTTTGAACATTTACATTTAATCTGCGATTAAAAATGCTTTCTCTACCATTAGTTTGGTTCCCATTTCGATTTTGGATTTAGCAAAGTATCCAAAGCGCTTGTTTCCCGCTTCTCGAATCTCAATATTTGGGTTCACGTAATTTTAGCACTTCACAACAAAATTTTCTTTTGCTTCTTCAACCATAGATTTAAAATCGTATTTTCCTTCTGATATCTGAAGCTTTTGAATTTCAATATTTTATTAAAGCCTCTTCACAGCTTTGGTAACCATATCATTTTTCTGGAGCTCAAGAACTACTTATTCACATTCTTCAAGCTTGCCTACATTGTAATACGCTTGAGCAGCTTCAAATGTTGGCGTTTATGTTTGCTCATATTGAGTAATTTAGCGATGCGCAGATTTAAGCATGTTAAGATGCTTAGTACAATCATAGTCTATAAAATCGCTCATAATTTAAGAGGTGAACTGATTAATTTTCTAAATTTGTTAAAAATTAAATAATTAATAATATCAGTTAAATATTCATTTCAATTATCTATAAAATTATTGTATTTAAAATTATTGTATTTATGTAGATGAACTCAGCAACGAACACGAAATCATCAGTATTTTTTTAATATGTATCGGCTCACTCTTTTGGTACATCTCAAAAACATCCACTCAATAATTAATTATTTCAATCACAAGAAACATTAAAAAGGATATTTTCATTTAAACGCGTTCTTTACTCCTGTACATAAAGGACTCTATATTTTCAGTGTTAATTATTTGAGATGTCATCAAATTATATCAATTTAGAAATGATAGTATTGTTTTATACTTTATCGTATTATTACCGTGTTATTAATATTTATATAACATTAATGTTAGGTTATTAAATTTTCAGAGATGATGGGTGTGGATAATATAGTTATAAGATATTACATCTGCTGTGTATTTATTCTTATTAAGGATATATTCATTGAGGAATAGTATTTAATGTATTCTCTGAAACGGTATGTTATATTTACAACTAAATATTAAGTTGTCATTAAAGGTTAAACGTTTTAATTAGAAATTATTTCTGGTGAAGTTATAGTGTTTATAATTATTAGTTATATATCGGCTCACTCTGATATATTGTTAATTTTAATGACATAATAAACGATAAAATAAAAAACAATATTAAACTCACTCCTTCAATTGTCGAAATTAAAAATTAGAACACATTTATTCCTAAAATGCATTTCATTTAACAATTTGCGACCTTATCATAGGAATTGGTGTGGTTCCGCTGATTCCGCGCCTCAGTCCGCTCGACTGCACTTTAACTCCTTCCACTTCAATTTTCTGGTATTTATTTTTGTTATTTGATAGTTATTTGATTTGTTCTTCTTGGTATTTGATTGTGTTAACAAGTTCTGTGATTTGGTTTTCCGTGCTTTGGTTTTTGAGTATTTCTTCGAATTGTTTGATCTGCTCGAATAGTTCGGTCCGTTTTTTGACCAGACTTTGTGTTTTCTTCTATACTAGGGCTCCGTTCATTTCAATGTGGGTGCATTATTTTTGGGCTTTCAACAAATCTGCCTGAACCTGCATCAGTTCCTGTTTAAGGTTGAACGAGGTGTTGTCCAAACGGGCAGTTGAGGACCTCGAGTTAAGGTTCGTTATCTTTTCCACCTCTTCGTTGTGGAATTGCTGCTGCTCTTTTGTAAGTTCTGAGTATTTTCGGTGAGTGGTTGCGGTGAGGAGGGTTTACAGCTCGAGTTCGGACGAAGATTTCTGCTCCTGATGCCTTAAATCCTTTATCTGAGACTTAAGGTGCACTTATTGCTGCCTGTTTGCTTGAAGTTTTTCAGCTAGCTGGTTCATGCTCAGGATGTGCGCGGCAGCCTACTGCTGCTTGAGAAGTTTGAACTCGTTTTCAAGCGCACTTTAAATTTACTACTGCTCCTGCAATTCAAGATCAGATTGATGAAGTTTAGACTACAAATTCACGACTTCGTGTTTCAGAGGATGATTTTGCATTTAGTGCTGCCTGTGCTATAAAGCGGCTGTTTCATTATTTAATTACTCCAAGAATAACTGATGATTACGCTATCTCTGCTCCTCTTACAGTTACTGATACTGTAAAGATGACATTTTGGGACTCCTCTCAATTTTAATTAGTCTTCTTTCTAATTTTTACACCTATTGCTGCTGTTCTTGCAGTTTCTATTTCTTACCAACAATTTAATAAGACAAATCTTTAACTGTGCTGAATTATTACTGTATTTCAAGTTACTTATCATAAACTTTTTAGTGATACTCGTGAATGAGCTCTTACGTTACTGCTGTGTCTCCCTCAAGATGTATCGGTTGTAAATACCCAACAATCTTTTTGTACTATTAAAATACTTCGGCAAACCCAACATAAAAATCTTTTATTTATTACACATTTATGTCTTCTGGCTAGTTATCTTCAAGTATATGTTGTCCTTTTATTATTGTCTCGTGTAGATCCAATTTTTCTAAAATGTGCAAACATTCCTCAATATTCATAATTGTGGAATGAAAATAGAATAGATATAAGAATTAATAAATAATTAGACGTTTGTCTATTTTCCACTTTATATGAGTTCCGCCAATTGGGAATAAGTATTATAAGATTTATAAAAGATAGATTTATAACCATTAATCGCGTTATTATAAGAATTGGAATAAGATTAAGGTAATGATTCGTTACTTAAAAAAGTTTAAACCAAATATAAACAAAATCTATAGATTCTAAACTCAGTCTATTTTGCTATCTCTTCCCCAGAAGTTCAATAAGAACTTTATCAAAATTAAAATACTAAAAAGTAGATTGTGTAGCTTTAAGATTAAATTAAAGTTAATACTTAATAATTGAACAAAGATAATATTGTATTAAGTAATTTGAAATCAGAATTAACAGAATATGAACAAATAATTACAAATAATAAGCTATTAATGAAATAAATAGAAAATGAAACCATTGAAACACAAAAACTTACATAATAAAATCTTATAAATATGCGTTAGATGGGAGAATAATCTTACATTAAAATGTAGGCCTAAGCGGATCAAATACAAGTTGAACAAAACAAACTTAAATAGTTTATTGAAGCATATACCACGTACAGTTATGGGAGGTGGAATTGCTTTTTCTTGTTTACTATGTGAGTAATTATATATTAAAATATTTTGCCACTTCTAATGCGGATGACAAATTCCAATAAATAATCTCAAGTTGGAGATTATTCATGAACTACTCATTAACACAAGAGGGCCAAAAATATGATTTCGATCGTATTAGACCATAATCGACTATTCAAAGTCGGTATTTAATATTCCAAAAAGGAAAAATAGAAATTACCACATGCAATAAAAGGACGGCAATGACAAAAATAAACGCGGTAGAAGATGTTTAGGGAAGGTCAACTAATTCACTTAACAAACTTAGGCAGTTCTGAAGCGTTTGTATTCTCTTCATTTCTGGGTCCAACGGATGAATTCATAAAATATTGTACCAATCTGAACTAGTTATATCACTTGTTTAAGATGTCCCTGTGTAATTTCTACGTTTTAGTCAACAAAACTAATTTATGAAAGATTTTATCTCGAAAATATATGGTAGTTAAGCCTGATTGGAGAAAAGAATAAGAGGATCCAATGATTGGTATACGGACGCAATATGTAATTTATAACTAGTAGCGCAAGCACTGGACCTGCAGAGGACCTCGGTGTTCATCTTCAACTGGGTCAATCTGAACGATTTTAGGTATTTCTTAATCACGAAAAACAATGGAGGACTTTTTCTTTCAATCTCAACCGGGAGCTCAAGATGAAGTATTGGTACTTCGCTTAATTAGAATTATAATTCAGGTAGTTACAGTCGCTTTCATTCTCAATATTCAAATAATGAATGCATTTTTGTTTCTTGAAGAATGGAATCAAGTGGGTTAGTCGGGCCCAGCATTAAATAATATATTGATGCTACTCTAAAACAACAGTTATTTTACTTATGATCTTCCACTTCCATTTCATAATGAGAAATCAATTTTCTTGATTGTTAAATTATACAACGTTAGGTAAAGTTGAAACTTATTATTGAAGTATATACAGAGTTATATACGTTAATTATTGTAGCACAGCTATCCAAGGCTCAACCAGGCCTTGATGTGATTGAAGCACTTTACAAATCAATAGTAAATAGAGTTAATGAGTGTATTGATGAGGAGGGAGAACACACTCATTATTGAGCCGGGCAGTGATATAAGTAAGATTCAAATAATAAACTTCATTCTTCTTCCTAATTCAAAAAAGCATTTCGAGGGCCCACCACTGTAACAAGATTAAACTCAGAGCTAAAAGTAAGCTTTAGAAAGCAAAATTTAGGAATTAACGGAGTAAAATTAATCTTTAGAACGATAAATAAAGCATGAAGAATAAGAGAGCAAAACTTACTTGAATTAGCTTTAAAAGGAAGCTGACATAGAGATTAACTCAGTGATGTAGCAATTAGAGTAGTAGAAAGCAGAGGCGGCTTAATATTAAGAGCGCACAAAAGAGCTTTAAGAGGAAAATAATCAGTTGCAAAGCAAATTGAAGACTTTAAAGGATAAGACCAATCAAGTAAAGCCGGAGTATAACAATCAGCTTCATTCGTACAATTCTCAGGTAAGCACTAAGTTAAACATAGATCAGAAGCTGAACAAGCAGAATAGCCTTGATTTGGTCTAAACACTGAATTTGAACAAGCAAAAATAATAAATGCAGATTAACGAGATTTAAACCGAGGTAGAGCGCTACCAGCTCCAAAAAAGTCAATTAACTGAGAAACTGAATGAGAGGCTCCAACTCCTGACCGAGCTCAGCGCCGAGAAGCACCAAATCGAGTGCGAATTCCAACTCCTCTCTTAGAAAATGAAGCTGTCCAAAGAAGCGGATCAAACGCTCCACGATTTGAAGGAAACTTAATAAAACAACGAGAACCTCCTCAAAGAACTGACGAATAAACTGAAGGAAAACGTAAATAAGGTCGTCACCAGGACTCGAACGGGCGTCCGAATCGTTAAAAGGGATCTGAGCCCGGCCAAGGACCAATAAATTATGGTCACCGCTGGAAATATCGTTTTCAAGCTCAAAAAGTGATAAAAGTTAGTTACTAAAGTTAGATATTATTATCTCTTTATAATATTAATATTATTATAATATTTATCTTAATGATATTTTGGGTATACTATTGTATTATTAAATTTTTGTTAAAGTTGACACACAAATAGTTTAATTTGCAATAATTCTTTTAATTCTATTTTCAACTAATCAATTAATAGCTGGTAAATTTTTAATATATTTTATTATTATGCAAAGCTATTTATAACATTTGCTAAAGTATTGACACAAAAACCACTAAAACTGTTACATACCAAAAATAATGGCAAAACCTCATAATAATTAATATTATGGGTGAAATCTTTATATATTTACACCACACCAATTATGCAATTCTTAACTTTATCACTTGCATTAAATTGTTTCACGTCAAATACCACTGTAATATTATCTAAATAGACTAAGTCAGCTACATTTACTGCATATCCATTATTAGATGGTTCAAGAGATAATTTAGTTTGCGCCTAGTTGTCTGGATTGTTATACACAGCCAAAATTATTTTTGGTAGTAACACATACACTTATCCAACATAGTTAACGTTTACATCAACTTCCACACTTTCAATCGTTTTTCCTTGTTCTGATGGTACTTGTACAACAGCTTTTAGTGCCACAAGTGCATCTTTTGAATTTTTCTTTGCTGATACCAACGAATATATGTTAGATGCAATCTCTGTATTTACAATTGATTCATATAATAGATTAAATTGTGTTGCCAATTCATTAATTGATTATGATCCTGCAACATAAATTATATAAATTTAAGGAACACCGCTACAATGTTAGATGCCAATTGATTAGACCAAATCAATGATTTTAAACATTGTAGCTTATCCAGATTTTAGTTTTACAAAAATAATTAGTCTCAATGGGTTAACTTCTTTATCAGATGTTTTTGCAGATGGAATATTATTCATAGACTGTTTAAATGATTATACTGGTACCAATTAAAGATCTTGTAAACGTATGATTTCACAGTTTTAAAATCATATTTCAAATTATGCCGAAATAACAATTTCATTTCCTGGTAAAATTCCAGATAATACTTTAATTTAATATGTGCGCGAAACAATGTATTCATTATATTTCGAAGTTAACACGGTTTCAGCTTCATTCGTGTAATAATTTGATTGCTATAATTCGTAAGAAACCATTTTCTTTTCAGACATGTTTAGAATGACTTTCCCAATAAATGCTTCAAGAGTTAATTGTCTAGCACCAATGAATTAGTTTATCGGAGATTTTGATCATTCAGTTTTAGTAATTTAAGTATAATCAAATGTCGATTTTAGAATTGGTTAAGTTTATACTTTTACATTCAATGATTAAATATATGATTTCAACACAGATAAGCCGTGGTTTCCTTGTGATAGTGAAGCAGGAGGTCATGATAGTTGTGTATAAAAATTAGCAACAATTTGGGACATGCCTTCAAGAACATCTTTTATCTCAAGATCATTTTATAAAAATGGAAATTTGGTACACGGATTTTCTATGGGAAGTACCAATAGAAATGCCAGAGCGGTAAGCGCTCGCGTTAACATTTCTAAAACTTAGCTTTGCGTTTACACAACAGAATGGATTACTGAAAAGTAAACTCTTCAGGCAAGAATCTAATTAGTATCAGGATTGCCCAGATTTTCTATAACTGGCCACGATTCTTCTAAACAGTTTGATATTCGCGGTTAAATATAGTATCCAACAGCAGAACGTATATATTGTTTTGAATATGAGTTAAATAACACATAATTGGCTGCTTACGAATATTTAAAAACGAAAACTGACATAACTGGATTTTTCAGTTGGTTAGGCACTCAAGTTGCAATTGTTGAAACAAATTTTGCAGAGGATGGTAGTCAAACTAATTTTATGGCAATTGCAATAATTATATCAGTAGTAATTACAGCTGTTTGGTTCGTAATAACCATGTACATAGAGTTGAAGGGGAGAAAATGAGATTATGATAAGTTTATTAATATATATTTATTATATGTGTATTAAATTCAATTTTCACTGTGATTTGCCCATTCCTCCTGCTTTTCTTTGTCCTCTGAGTTGTTGGTTGAGTTCTTTGATTCGTTCTTCGTTTTCTGCAGCTTTTTTCCTCAGGTTGTTGATGAGGTCTTTATCTTGAGTTTTGGAGTATTTTTGTTCTAGTTGTTGGTGTTTGAATTGTAGCAATTGTATTTGGTTATTCAACTGTGTTTCCATTTCTTCCAGTTTTTTCGTGTTGTCTTCGATTTGTTGTAGATTTTTGCTTTTCTTCTCGATTTCTTGTTTGAGTGTGTCCGCTTTCTTCATGAGCTCCTCTCTTCTTGCTTTCTGAACGGCTTCAACGTTGTTGTTTCCTGCTTGTTTCAGTACGTTGAGTGTTTAAGCAGCAGCTCCAGTTTTCTTAATCTAAAATTTTTGGCACACAGCGTCGAATTTTTTGTTCTCCTTTTCAACGTCCTGTTCGTATTGTTCTTTAATTTGTTTTTGTTCGTTCTTCAGTTCGGCTATTTTTTCGGTTAGTTGGGAGTTTTCGGCTGTTGTTTGGTTCACAATTAATGAGTTCTCTTCAATTTGGGCTTTAATTCGGGTTATTTGCTCAGTGATTGACTATTCCTCTTTCTGAATTGAGTCCTGCACCTGAGCCAGGCGCTTGGCATAGTCTTACTCGTAATCTCTTCTTTATTATTCTACCTGTTTTATTTTGTCCTGAGTGATTTGAATTGACTTCGTAAGCTCGGCCTTTTTCGCGTTGGCCTCCTCCATGTCGCGCTCGAGCTGGGCTTGCTCCTGCTCATTCTGCTCCTGGAGCGCGCGCAACTCGGAATTGTACTTCAATGCCGTTTGCACTATCAACTTCTGCAACTCCTCCTGACTGAGCTGGTCCATCTTCATCTTGGACAGATTTTATATGTCCAACTCCTACTACTGGATCTGCTAATCAAGCTTGGCAGCCTGCTCACACATCTGCGTTAAAACGGGCTCGGCCTCCGCTATTTACTGCTTAATCTTCTAAATTTGCACAAAGTCGTCAATATACTGCTAATACTTGGGCTTGTCCGTCACCGGCAAACCAGCCGCGTTCTAAACAACTGCCACGGCCAGGTTCAATTACTAGACCTGGAAGGCAATTTACTCCGGATTCAACGGCGTTTTATTTTAAGCTGCATCTGCTAACGCTTTCAGATCAATGGCAGCTAGAGCCTGCGCGGCGAGTTCGAGGGCGGGTTGCATTTGGAGTGGCTACTAAATTTATATATCAGAAATATAATTATATTAAAGCAATTTGCAGTTTAGAAAATTTAGTGAAAATAAACAAATAAAACATTAAAAATGCTTTGAATGCGCTTGTAAAATAGAACAATTCGTTGTTCAACACCTATATAAGCATCTACTGATATTTATGATTTAAATTAGTAACAACTAATTTTATGAATTGAACAGTACAACTTAGTTTGTACTTGTAAGTGAATATAAGTGAATCAATTTACAATGAATTAAAATATTTTACTGTGTTATTCACGATCATTTAATTTTGTTGTTGTGTGCGACAATTAACCATATAATATTTGATAAAAACAACATAAAAACAATGTATATACAATGTATATAATAAAATGGCAATGAGTAAAGTTAAAAAATAAAAGAAGATTAGATTTTCGCAAAAAGAATATATACACTTATAAATAAAGGCCCCTAACCAAAAGCTGTTATCAAATGTCATCAAAAAAAGATGTATAATTAAATACGTAAATATAAGACTATAATTATATAGACTATAGTTAAATATAATCATAGACAGTTTTCCTCATTGCTTAATTATTGGAATAATTGAACAACTTACCCAAATTATTATACCATTTTTGTTAATTATTCTTATATTCTTATATTAACAACAGTCTTTTAGATAACGATTATGTTCATTAATTATTTTCGTTTATCGCTTATATTTCTTAACAAAGTTACAGGAGAATATATATCTCTTAATATATTTGCAAATTAAATTTAATACTCAGTTGGGTGTTAGTATACTCTACTTTCTAAATGCAAAAGCTAATCTTATGATAAGAACTTTGTGAAGTAAGAGGTAAAATCAATTATTTTATTATTCTAGATATCTAGCTTCTCCAAATGTTTAAGTTATTTCAAAGGTTTGACATATAAAATAGAGTTACTAGATAAACTCAGTTCTTTTAAGTTTTTAAGTGGTATCAATGGTTCTAAGGAGTAAAAATCACACATAATTATAAATAATTTTTCTAGCTTTGTTAAGAACTGTAATGGAGTGATATCAGCATTTTGGATACTGAATAGATGCAATTCCTTAAGGTTTACCAGATTTTTAAATTCAACAATATTTTATATTTCGCAGTAACACAGATGCAACACACTTAGTTTAGTCAATAATTGAAGCGAAGTGATATCAATAATGTGCGTTTTCTACTATTTTTCAGTGTAACAGAAATCTAAATTCAATTTTTCAAGTTCTGTTAAATATTATAGTTCTATTGTATCTATTTTACCAAGATTATCCAAATTTAGAATTTTTAACTTCACCAAATTTTTTAATGGTGACATATTTATTACAGGCAATTATACTTTCTTTCCGTTAACATAAATATCCTTAGAAAGATTTAGTTCTTCTAAATTTACAAGAGATTTTAAAGGTCCTATTTTTGTTAGATTACATTGTCCTAAATTTAATATTTTAAGTTGAACTAAGTTCTAAAGCGGCGCTAAATCAGTAAAATAATTTTATGCTAGTTCTAGCTCTTTTAGATTAACCAAAAAACTCAGAACATCTAAACGATTTAGTTAGCACCTATTTAATTGTAGTTTTTCAAGATTTACTAAGAATTTAAGTGGAGAAATATCAATATAGGATTATTATTTATCCGTTGTAAAACTTAATTTTTCTCTTCTTTATTGTACTTTCTGAATCTCATTTTCGTTCATATTAGTAATGTCCTGTAAATAGCAATCACTTAAGTTTAATGAGATTAGCTACAACGAATTTTAAAACATTTAACAATCAAAATGATTATTATTAACTGGTTTTCCAAACTATATTTTCTATTACGGTCTATCAAACTAACAATTTTAAAAGTTATATAATTACGGTTATTGTTTAATATTTAATACAACACTTCCAAATTTTAAATTTGGTTGATTGACTTATACGGGTAATGATTATGTAAACTAGAACTTCATATTGGAAGTGGGAGTACAAAATATATTTAAATAGTTAGTATCATAATATTGACATAACATTAGAGTATATCTAGTATCTTCTTAGTATATTGTTTGACATGAAATATTAAGATGAGATAATTTAGTTTTAACACAACTTAAGTATTAGAATGTATATAGGAATCTTCCGTTAAGTACGGTAAAATCTCGCCAAAATACAGTCCAACATACACACTCGCTTGTCAAACCAAGCAAAATTGTGTATAAGCTTTTCTAAAGTTTATATACGAGATATCCAAATGTTCATAGTAGGTGTTTTTTTGGAATGAGCTGGAGTTAGTTATATTTTTACAATAGATACTATATAATAAGAAGAATGTTGGCAAAATATTATATGGTAAATTTTTCACTCCATAGGTTTTATGGAGTCTCCTTCAGTTATAAAGTCTTAAATAGTACATATTTCGATTTTCTTTCTAATATTATTTACAACTATGTTAAGATATAACAGAATATTTAATTTATCAATAAAAATATAATTACTATTTAATATCAATTTTTAACAATATTTACAGAAATTACAATATTATAAAATGTAAGTTATTTATTCCCTGAAGTATCGATGTTGAATTGTTCCTGACAGTATATTATATAAACAGAAATTATATAATATTTGAGTCTCATTTTTATTAACGCTATGTCAAGTATAAATACTTAATGTGATTGAACACAAGTGAATGTACTTGTTGTTTTTGATTATTTTATATTAATATATTATAATTATATTTGTGCACTTTTAGCTCATGCTATCACAATTGAATGATTTAAATTATAATTTTTTGTACAATATTTGATACATATTTTAACAAACAACTTAAGACATACAAACATATAAGTATTTTTAGTTACATTTATATATAACATGCATAATAAAATAGCTAAAAATGATATTATCTTTATATGTTATATTTAATCAAGTGAGCATTAAATACTCATATAAACCAAATAAACTATAGTATTGAATGCCAATATATTTGATTATATAACTAATATAATATTATAAGATTTTTAGATTTTAAACAACGGATATAGATATACAAAAATAAATATGTGTTGGTATATTCAAAATTATTAGCCAAGAAGTTAAATTAAAATTATTTTAATATATTATGAATACATGATCTATAATAATTACAATTATATAATGGTATTGAATGTTCGAAATGTACTCTTGTATGATATCATATTTTCAATATCTCGACCAATCAACAATTTGGAGTGTAGCCAATAAATAATTATTAATATAATTAATGTAATAACTAAATATTTTCTTTAAGTCAACCATTTACATTTCTTTGTTTAAATATTAATAATTTACACAGTTGATACTATTTCCCCATTAAATTATTAGCTCATTAGATTATATTCTATTATTCACTATATAATATAACTTGTAATATTATGTTACGTAGCATTATCTAGTTATTGATTCATCTTTTATATTTTACATAAAATCTATGTGTAACATCATTATTATGAATAATCCCCTTAAGGTCCTTATTGAAAGGAACAATATATAAATAGTTATTACTAATATATTCTAAAAATATATCGTGTTCAGATATTATTATAATCTAAGTCAAATATTCGTAAGTTGTATAAAATGCATTAAATACAAAGAAGACGTGGAGGTGTGGTCCAAACTCTCATCATTATTATATACTCTCACCTTCATAATTTATATAATGTGTTTTAGGCTAAGTCCATTTATATATTTTTTAGTTGTAGCTGAAAGTTAAAACCGGACTATTTTGACTATTTATAAAACCAAAAAACTCATATCGTCCAGTCTTTATTAAGCGCTATCCCTATTAGTTATAACAAATGTACTAAGAAAGAATTCAGTCTTTATAGTTTGCTCTCTTTGAATTGGTCAAATACAGAAGTGTAATTTTTAACATCTTGTTTATCAAAAAAATTGGTGGCTTATATCGAGTGCAGTGAAACGTATAATTTTCTTCAATCTATCTCTTCGATTTCACATTGCCATTTAGCAGTTTCCATATGTTTACTCGTAGCCTAGATTATTTGTCCTCAGTTTCCTTCGTAGTTTCGGTTTAAAATTGTAATGAGTGCACTTTATATTAAAATTCATATCATAGATCACTTATATGGCAATTACCCATATTTTAGTTCTGGAGTGGAACATAGAAATTAATTTCAAAAAACAGTATATTATATATCAATAATTATATTCATATATGTGGCAAGCTCCAAAGTGCTCAAAACGGGTGCATACACATTTAGATATCCTGTCTCAAGAGTAAATACGTGATCAACTTTGGTCTATAAAATAAATAATAAATTTTAAAATCTAATATTTTTAAAATGTAATCATGTTAATTCTTCATGTTAAAGCGCTATCATGATAATTGTAAGCAATAAGTATATTCTCACACTTATTTTCTACTTACTACAATACCAATCATCAGGTAAAAATGCGCGTTACGCTAATATAATTAAGATTATGCTAGGTCTTTACCGTGAGTCTATATGTAACCTTATCATCAGTACTAATGCTCAATTAAGTCATTTAATCTTCATCTCGTAAATCGTGACAATCCATAAATCTAAACTTAGTTACACATAACGTTACCTTAAACTAATCTCAATATCATACCTCATCTTCTAGGTTTGTCACTTTAAATAGCCTCCTCAGACAACCTAAGTTCGGCACTTGAACTAACATTATTGACCTCGGAAGTTATCTTTGTAACTATCTTTAGGATGGCTAGTATGAATCTTGGGACTAGCGTATCAGCGGCAACGCGTAGTGCTTCTAAGTTTAGAGCGGGGAACAATGTCATAACTCTTCAATCAGTTTAGGTGACCCATTAATCAATTTCTTCAATCATAGGAATATTTTTAAATGATATTGATATGTATATATAACAATCAATCAATTGATATGGTTGACGGGACATGAAAATATTATAACTACATTCTTATTTAAAATCAGACAATAAAAATAAATATAGTTTACATTTCTACATATTATTATTTATATTATCATATAATAATTATTTAATATTATTAAACTTTTCCACTTTAATTATATGATATTTAGTTGTTGCAATTAATAGTTTACTAAGTTTGTGAGTGAAAACTTTGAAGTTCAATAACCGATTGATCGTTATTCAGCAATTTATGGTACCAGTTCAGGAAAATTATATTTATACAATTATTTCTCTTTCAAATCAAAATATTTGGCAAACATTAATCAAGTCATCAACACTATAACAAACCATCAAAATGAATGTTATATAGGCACAAAATAGGGTAATATATTTGTGATACGTATTTAACAATAATAGTCTTCTAAACCTTTGTTAATTGGTTCCATGAATTCATCAATTTAAAAGTTATATATTTAAGGATATGGCATTAATAGAAAATTGTTCGCTTTGAATTCTTAAAATATGTTATATTGCTATGAATTAGACACTGTTAGATCAAGTTTCATATAATAAAATCTAATAAGCGAACTACAATTGAAAATAGCATAGGAACAAGAGCATTCAGATATTTCATAAGAATTATTATGTATTGACGGCATTACTCCAACTTTTATCAAACAATTTAAAAGCAAACCAATATATTTTCATGGTTTTGAAAATATATTAGCAATTTGCTGTTGTGATGGAAATATAAAACTATACTCACTGATTACAAATTAATTAATTTTCATTTATAATTATAAAATAGGTATCCCGATGTGTTGTTATATTCATTAACAAATGAATTAAAATCAAATTTAGATATTTTGTGAAATAGGATTTCAAACAGGCGAGGTAGTTTCATTAAATGTTAACAAGCAAAGTTCATAAAAAATTCGTTTTTGGAAAAGAAAATACAGTTATGGGAGGTGGAATTGCTTTTTCTTGTTTACTATGTGAGTAATTATATATTAAAATATTTTGCCACTTCTAATGCGGATGACAAATTCCAATAAATAATCTCAAGTTGGAGATTATTCATGAACTACTCATTAACACAAGAGGGCCAAAAATATGATTTCGATCGTATTAGACCATAATCGACTATTCAAAGTCGGTATTTAATATTCCAAAAAGGAAAAATAGAAATTACCACATGCAATAAAAGGACGGCAATGACAAAAATAAACGCGGTAGAAGATGTTTAGGGAAGGTCAACTAATTCACTTAACAAACTTAGGCAGTTCTGAAGCGTTTGTATTCTCTTCATTTCTGGGTCCAACGGATGAATTCATAAAATATTGTACCAATCTGAACTAGTTATATCACTTGTTTAAGATGTCCCTGTGTAATTTCTACGTTTTAGTCAACAAAACTAATTTATGAAAGATTTTATCTCGAAAATATATGGTAGTTAAGCCTGATTGGAGAAAAGAATAAGAGGATCCAATGATTGGTATACGGACGCAATATGTAATTTATAACTAGTAGCGCAAGCACTGGACCTGCAGAGGACCTCGGTGTTCATCTTCAACTGGGTCAATCTGAACGATTTTAGGTATTTCTTAATCACGAAAAACAATGGAGGACTTTTTCTTTCAATCTCAACCGGGAGCTCAAGATGAAGTATTGGTACTTCGCTTAATTAGAATTATAATTCAGGTAGTTACAGTCGCTTTCATTCTCAATATTCAAATAATGAATGCATTTTTGTTTCTTGAAGAATGGAATCAAGTGGGTTAGTCGGGCCCAGCATTAAATAATATATTGATGCTACTCTAAAACAACAGTTATTTTACTTATGATCTTCCACTTCCATTTCATAATGAGAAATCAATTTTCTTGATTGTTAAATTATACAACGTTAGGTAAAGTTGAAACTTATTATTGAAGTATATACAGAGTTATATACGTTAATTATTGTAGCACAGCTATCCAAGGCTCAACCAGGCCTTGATGTGATTGAAGCACTTTACAAATCAATAGTAAATAGAGTTAATGAGTGTATTGATGAGGAGGGAGAACACACTCATTATTGAGCCGGGCAGTGATATAAGTAAGATTCAAATAATAAACTTCATTCTTCTTCCTAATTCAAAAAAGCATTTCGAGGGCCCACCACTGTAGGATACTTAAACAGACTCTCCAGACAATGTTCTCACTCAAAATTAAAAACAATCTGCTGAAATAGTTTTAGAAAATGAAACAAACAACGATTATTATTCAAAATAATAAGTTGAATAGCTTTAATTGTAATAAAATTAGAATATTAACTAGATTTTTGCATTATTGGAAACAGTTGAATACCCTGATGTTGATAATGATGACGATGAAGAAACTAAATTGTAAATATTTTCAAAAAATGATTTAGATCGCATTACTTTTTCTAGTATTAAAGCATTGTGGATGGATGATAAATATATTGCAGTAGCAGATGAAAATTCTGTTTCTTATTTCATAAAACAATATGTTCTAGGCACTCATTAAGGCTATATGCTTTTGAATTAATATTAATTTGAATAAGTGCCTGCCCGTTGTCAATTTAAATTATTTGGTGACACTCTAATGTTCTATGGAATATTATGTAGTGGAAATGTTCTGAGATTAAAAATAATTGATAACTAATGGATGTAACAAATAGTGGAGTGATTTAATACATGTTCATTTATATGATGATTTAGGTCTTTTCCCATTAATTTTAACTATTTTTTGTTACGTCGGTTCGAATTTTATGCTTTCTATTTGTGCTAGGTGTATTTATTGAGCGTAGTTATTCGGTAGGATGTCTTCGTATCCTTTTTGGGTGTGGACGTGAATCATTTGGTAGTTGAATGCTTTTTGACTTGTGATTTTTTGCTTTAAGTGTAGTATTTGGTCTTTTTGGTGTTTGAGTGCGTTCTTTTGCACGATGATTTCGGCTTCTTTCATGTTATTGGTGTCTAGTATGTTTTGTAGTCTGTTTATTTCCTTTTGTATTCTTTTTCTGTCCGCGATTGTGTTTTGTATTTTTTGGTTCACAAATTATGTTTCCAAGTATTAAATGCAGCAGTCAAATTTGTTTTTTGTTAAATATTGATTTAAAATATTGATTTGGTTTTCGAACAGGTTAACGCTCGCGTTCTCTTCCATTTGTAAATTGAACAGGTTGCCGTTTATGACGCGTGGAGTGGAGCACATTGCTTTGTTTATTTCTGAGTTAATTTTGCTTATCTCGTTTTGCAGTTTGTTCTTATAGTGCGTTTTAGTTTGTTTGTAAATCACTTTAAGGTTCTCAAGATTCGTTTTCAATTTGATATTTTCGTTTTATTCGGGAATAAAGTTGTTGAATGAATTTGTTTTGCTTATTCTGATTAATTCAAGTTCAGAAGTTGCAAGATCTAATTTATGGGTTAATAATTGACGGTTAGTTGTAATTTTGTTTTAATTTTGTTGTTTAAGCTATTCGAGATGTGTCGTTAGAGATTTGTTGGTCTGTTGAAGGTTTTCGAGCTGGAATTGAAGCTTTTCAGTATCTAGGAGGGTGTTTTCATTGATTAAGAGCGTTTGCTCCTGGTAGTATATTTGTTTAGCCTGTAAATTACTTATTTCGTTGCTGAATTCGGTGAATCGCAGGTTTTCCTTGGACTTCTTCTACGCTTGGTGAGCTTAAGATTCACAGTACATGCTACGCGCGTTTTACAATTATTCTGTAGCATCCTGTAATTATTACTGTTAATATTCCAATTTATGCTCATATTCCTGCTTTTGTGTTAACAAGGACCGCTTATCACTCTATAAACGATCAAATGTACAACTTTGTATATTAACTTGCTGTCTTAGTTGTTAACACAATAAATTCTCATCCTAAATTTTCAATTTATCAGAAATTGCAGTAAAATCTTGCAGAAAGCGCTCAAAAATACCATCAAACGAATTTATATTTGAAACAGTTAATTTATCCTACTGGTGCAATTAATTCATTTTAAGTGCGGCCTGAATTAGCTTTTGTGTACTAAGGCGCTTGAATTATTCCATTTGAATGTGGAATGGAAAATACACAACAATAATAATATAAAATAAATATAAATCATTTCGACAATCTTAAATGTATCACTCCAATGAATTAGCGCATTTAAATTGAAGCTATAAGGCAACTCACAAACCAGATACTAAACTAGATTTAAATTCTTAAGTTGGATAAAACGCTAAATACAAGTGATTTAGAAATACTTTCACAAAATAAAAATCTGAATAAATTTAATTCTCGGATATAAAACATTTAGGCTAAATTAATGCATTATATAGATGAGTAAAATATAATTTTGGATACTTAGTCTTTGTACGACATCGTATTCAAGCACAAGTACTAGTAAAATATTTATTAGTTGAAGTTCAAGGAAGTTTTAACTAAAATTCAGCGTTAGAAGGAGGCCAACATAGCAACTGCTCTGGTAATCGACGAGAAGGTGCAGAAAATCAAGAAGTTGCAGTAGAAAGCAGCTGAGAGTATTAAATTCCACTAGCACAACATCGAGCGTGAGATGGCGCAGAAAATAGCGTCCCTTAAATACGAGAAGCAGCAGTTAGATGCGCTTAAGAATATGCCCACGTAAATAATGAAGGAGGTGTACCAGATGCGCGATCTTAACGTGCATTTAGTCACCGAGTTGCACACTCAATCAATGGCGTTAATTGCCCTTGAAGCCGACTCGTCCCGTTTGACTGAACTTTAGGACGAGTCTAAAAAGCGAATATCCTATTTGCACGACCAGCTTCATGAGCTCAACATCACAGCCACCTCCCTGAACCAGCAGAAGCTCTTCAACGCCCAACTTCAAAGAACCTTAACAGAGGACCTTAACTTCAACAACGTCGTCCTCCACCGAATTCAATTAAAGTTCAAAGACGCCCGAGAAACGGTCGTTCAGGAGTTCAAAAAGCTCCAAACGCACCTGTAAATTCAGGACTCCTCCGTTGAAGAGATCGTTTTCGACAACCCAAGTCAAGAACTTTTTTTGAGTAACAACAAAAAATAAAATATAATTGAGGACCTTGAAAATGAAATAAATGAGAGAGAGAAGAAGAACTTCGGAATCATAATTCAAAACGCAAGAAAGAGGGAAGTGATCAAAGAAATGAAAGAAACGAACACAAAACTGCAAAAATAAGTTGAAACACAAGACGACAGAAAAGCAATGGACAAAATCACCAACCTACTCACATTCCAAAAACAAATCATAGAACAACTAGAATGGAAAAACGCCATTCTAGGAATATAGTCACAAATCGAAATTAACACAGAATGAAATTGTTTTTTGCTACATTTATGTTCAATAATATTGTTTATCAAATTTAACTAAAACTTTACAAATATAAATATATATTCAATTAGAACTTTTAATTAAATGCAACCTGTAGTTGACGAATGACTTTTACCTGCCGACCGTTTCGATTCTCCAGATTCCGCAAGAAAACACATTAATCAAATAAACAAATGATTAATCCCCAATATAAATCAAAATATACTCACTTATAATTATTTCCACTGACTGGTCTAAAAATACTCTTTTTGATTTCATCAGGAAGGCATAAACTTTAATAAGGTCTTGGTGTTAGTGGTTTAACTACTGATTCTTCAGATTAGCGGCGTTTAAATTATTAAATACCTGTCACCGGTCTCAACATAGCTGAAAATCGTGTTGAAGAATACCCTTAAGATCTCATTTTCAGCTCCAAATAATCTATTTGTTGTTATTGAGCTGTAATTGACGATTCTAAATTTCTCAGTATTCTTGATGTATCATCATTTTCAAATTTATTAATTTCTGTTTCAAGTTCCTTTTTAGTTTTAGATAACTCTTCTACCGATTGTTTTTTATTTAAATTATAAGTTTCTAAATTACTGTATTTACTGATCATTAAATCTAAGGAATTTTACAAATTAGCAAGGAGACCTTAATCATTTTTGGTTGTCATTTCTAACTAAAGCCACGATGGTAATTTGGCTTATTCTTTCTAATATTCTGCTTCTAACTCATTCAGTTTTATTTTACGCTGCTTAATTTGCTGTAACTATTTTCCGTGATAATTACATTCAAGTTACTCATTAAATTATGATTATAGATGCTATTCTGCCTGTAAAATTTATTTTTTCTCTAAAATTTATTTTAATTCTGTATTAGATTCAATTAATTTAGTTTATAGTTCAAAAACTTAATCAGTGAATGAATTTTGACTTGAAACTTTGTTTTCGAAAACTATTTATTGTTATCTTAGTGTTTTATCTGAAATATTATTGAGCTGAATTTATTATTCTTATAATTAAAGCTTTAATTAATCTAAGTTTTCGTTTAAAATCTAAAGTTAATTTGAATTTGTTTACTAATTATTAAGCCGTGTATCATTCAGCTATTTGTATAATTTTTGTAGATCTTCTTTCAAAATATTGATAACTCGCGGGTAATATTTTGAAATCATTTTATTAATGATTTAGTTTATTTACACGCCCAATTTATTTGATCTTATCTTTTGTTCATGAAGTGATGATTTTTGCAACTAGATTTTTGTTTAAAGTGATCTTAAAATTTATTATTCGTCATTATTAAAACGATTATTCATAACAATAATATTATTCAAGCTTATTGGACCTAAAGATAATGATTTTTAACACAGTTAATCTAATACTTTATATTATAATTCGTATACAATTTAAATTGCCGTATCCAACTTTTGTTTCGGTTATTTACTAGTAGTTAGATCTTAAAAGATATTTTCAAGTCGTTATTTCATTTCCAGGATAATTTAAGACTCTGACGCGGTCATTTGAAGTGGAATTATTCAATATAAATATGATTTTGTTGTATTAAAATATTAGTAGAAACAAAATATAAAAATACAAATTTAAATACATACATATTTAGTAGTTCATCACACATTTCTTAAATATCTAAGTATTTTTGAATCTTCAAAGATATACTCGAACTCTTCTAGTGAAATACCGTCTATATCAACTTGGTAACAGCTTTTAATCATTGCTTCTTGGATATATGCTAGGATTTAACGAGAAGTTTCTTCGTTGAATGGGTTTGATATTTCTATGGTATTAAATTCAAAGTAAATGCAGTTAATTTTGTGAATTTTAGGTTTCCCATACAGTTCAATGTTATAGGTAGAACCGTTAATTGCCTATAATGTTATCGAGACGACAGCTTATGTATTGTAAAAACGAATGGTTGGCCTTTCAATTGCTTTAAAGTCATTGTTTGAATACGCATCGTAGTATTTATGGAGTATGTAGAAAACGTTAATGAATCCCTGTACGTTTATAGTGAGTTGTAAATCGTAGTTGAATTTGTTTGGAATAATAGCTGACAGCATTTCCGGCTTCATGAATTCGTCAGAGTAGTTTTATGTTGCGTATGAGTATCCACTAAAATAAAATGTGCTGTATCCGGGTCCCATTTGCCATTTATTCACGTATCGCTCGTCTTTTACAACGTCAGTGAAGTAGTAGAATGGTTTAGATGGTTATGCGTAAATAAAAATTGAGTTAAGTGCGTATGTGAGTTATTCCTGTGCGAAAACTTGAATCATTTCTATTAGAGAGTCCTTAACTGCGTCAATTACTAGATTGATCATAGATTAGTAAATCCACGATTACCCACCATTTAAAAGTACATTTATAACGTCAATTGTAATTCTAAAGCTGCTTATTGTTTGCACAATTAAATTTGGGCACTTACCATATTAGCACTCAGTAGAAATTAAGAAGTTTGTGTTGACCTCCTTAACAATTATTGTTCCAGTTCCGTGGTCAGTTGTAAATGGGTAACTCGTTTATTACAGTTGCCAAGATAATTACAGCGTAAAACTCGCGTTGGTCACGTGGGCGAACGCGTTGTTGTTTGATTCGTAGAAGTTTATGCCCACGTTTTCAAAGTCAAAGCTTGCAACCGTTATATCCTTAAACTAGAAGTCGAAAGTAGTGAACCCTAAGTTAAGGCTGAATATCTAGTCGGGGAGCTTCAGACCAATTATGCGCTTGTAATTCTCAACAAATATATTCATGAACTTGTTCATACCACGTTCGGTAGTGGTTGCTGACATCGCAGAGTCATTTTTGTACAAATTTCGAGGAAACTGGAGCGTCCTGCACTCAACGTGAAATACGCATATAAGTGATAACATTTGAAGTGAATAATTACATTGCGTTTGATTTAATAATATATTGATTGTGTAGAAGTTAATATATTAATAGTACTTTATGCATGAATCATAATATCTTATCTATATACGTGTATCTTATTAAACATGCTGAAAATTAAAGACACTGATATATTAATTAAAATAACCACTTTTATCTTGAGACTGGTCAAATTATTATTTCAGTATTAAATCTGTTGTAGAATCTTACAACATATTATTGAATATAAAAATGTTATCTTTAATTAGATATCACAAGATACCAAGGAATTTGATTTCAAACATTAAACAAAAAACATTAATCTAATCAAGTAAGTAAGTAGTCGTATTTCATTATTCATCTTCAATTCTGGATCTACCCAATCTCAACCTGTTATATATTGACCCATCCAGTCTTGCAACATCATAAACTATTTCCTTTTTCGTCATTTTCAATTCTAAATTTTTGATTTGAGATTGTTAATATGATATTGTGTTCAAAAATTATTGTGTTAACCGTACAATATCATTCTATGTGACTTTAACCTCAATTTCATTGACTTACTATTATATTTTTGCTAATTCTATTTCTGCTTCTTTAAAAAGTGTTTCCTATGCAATATTCTTTCTTTCCGCATATTTTAGTGCTTAATCCATGTATTAGTCTTATTCTTCTGCTTCTTCAATTTCATAAAGAAGATTATCGATTTCTTTGCTGTGTTTGCGTAATGTTGCGCTAAAAGTTCTTGTATTTGTTCGTATTTCATATTCTTCGATGAGTTATTTAGCTTTTATATTATTATTTGTGCTGAGCTCTTTCAATTGTGTTTCGTAGTTTGTAATTAATCTCCGGACCGTGCGTTATTCTAGATTTAGATCGATTTTGAGTCTTTCTTGCAAGTTTTTCAGTGGAATCACTTATCCTTGGTATAAATTCAATTATTTTTACAAGTTAAGGTGTTCTTAGTCTAAATTTTGTATTTTCTTGCGGTTTTTCAATTACAGATTTGTGATATGATTTTCTAAGCTTTAAAAGTCATTGTTTTATACATCTAGCTGTTCTAATTCTTGCTCTAAGTAGTCAATTTAATCAAATACTCCTTAAATTTCTTCTCTTTTTCCAGAATATATTTGTTTCTTCTTCTATAACAAATAATTTTTTAAGCTCATTAACGGGTCGTCATCTAAGCTTTTGTTTATGTACCTGTCAAGAAGTTCTTTTATTTATTTTTGCTAATCATTTATTTTAACTTTTTTATCAAGTTTCTAGTTGAACATTAAATTAGTTTCTTCAATTACTTTTTGAAGCTATTTTTACAGTTTTGAGGTAAAACGGATTTACTCGTTCAGGTGGTTTCTTAGCGATGTCTCGTTATTAAGCTTGGCCACGTTCATAATCATTGGTGGGATCTCAGCTGTAATTTATTTGATTAGTTGGAAGAACTCGCTCGGGTCAATAGGGTCGAAGTGTTCAACACTAAAGCCGAAACGGTCCATCTATTTTTAGAGTTTAAGATTCATTTGGGATGCGAAAACATAAATAAATTTTAAACTGTAAAAATAGAATGTTTGTAGTTAATTCCACTCCATGAATGAGGAAGAAATGCTTTACGAACTGCTGCAAAAAATAGATCGCAGAGGTTGAAAGGAAAGCACCAGAGAGTAATATACAACCTGAGAAAATTGATGCAATTACTCAAACAGTATAAGAGTAACCAATACAGGAAAAAAAGATAGAAAGAATTATTGAGTTTCGAACGGTGGCAAGTATTGCTGAATACATGAAGCGCGACGAGTTATTCGCATAGGAGGACATAAAATAATTTGACGCTACGCCAATAAATAAATCAAGCCAATTAAAACTTAATAAAAATAAAATTATTAATATTCAGCTTATTCAAATTATAACGCAACTCACTACGTTAGATTTATCTGAAAATTTAATCAAAGATATACAGCCAATATCAAAATTAATAAGTTGTTACGACTGACATTATATTGTAACATACTTACGAATGTTTGTTCTTTAGCTTCATTGACTAAATTAAAATATTTAAATATATCGTGTAACAAAATTATTCATATTGCGTTTATAGCAAAATTAACAAATTTATTAGAACTTAAAATGGCAGGGAATTAAATTTATGATATATCAGCTTTATTAAACTTAAAATATTTGATTAAATTGTATGCATCTTAGAATAAAATCATCGACATTACACCACTATACAATCTTAAATAACTAACTCATTTAGCTTTGTATGCCAATGATATCATTGATATTTAACCATTGATATTTAACCCATCTCAAATCTAAACAACATTATTAATTTAGAGATAGATTAAAATTACATAACAAATTTGTATTTAATAGATAATCGTAAAGTAGAAAGAATAATGAGTCAGTATGAACCAACTTAATAATAATCAACAAAATATTATAATCTTATTAGCTACAATAAAACTAATTCATAAATCACAAGTTTGCAAAGTCGAATAAGTAAATATAAATCTATATTTAAACAGACTTACGAATTATACGATCATAAAATTTATGAAATACAAAATAAAACTGCTTATGGTGTTGAACTCTTATTAGTTCTTATTTAAAACAACAACATAAACGATTAATGAAAAAGTGAAATTATTCAATACAATTATAAGATATTTGTCGTTATGAAGTTTGATGTTATCATGCATCGCGTGTTTTAGAACGTTATCTATTTGAAAACCAAATAAATAATAACAGTTATAAAAATAGTAAATAATATGAGTATATGTTTTTATTCATTAATAATCAAATATTTAGTTCTTCTACACAAAATTGATATATTTTTTCACTTTACGATAATTATTCCGATTGTAACGAGAACCAGCAACAAACTTGTTCCGGCGAAAACCGCGAATTCCGCGTTAACTAATAATTTAATGAATTATTTTGACTGTTCTTTGATTGGATTTATTTCGGTGTCTCCGTTTTTGAGGTTTTCCTTGCAGTTTTGCAGTTCTTCGGTGTTTTATTTGAGTTGTTTGAGCGATTCGGATCTTTATTGGGTTATTTGGTCCACTTCCCTCTTGTTTTTGATGATGAGTTTGCTTAATTCTTCTTACTTTTGTAGAAGTTGTGCTTTTATTTCATCAGTGTACGCGTTTAAGTCGCTGTGCTCGTTTCTGAGCTTTTCCGCTTCCTATTTAGTAGATTGTAATTATTATTGTACTCTATCGCAGTTCTAAGCTGAAACTTGCTCGTGCTTGATCTTTATCAACTGGTTGTTAACTAGTTGGTATGTTTCGTTGTGCATGAAGATTAAATCGCTGATTACGTGGTATTTTTCTGCTCTCTCGCATTTAACCTTCTTCAAAGTTATTAACTGATCCTTTTGGTTCAATTTATAACAGAAAGAGATGTTTTCAAAGTGCAATAAGTCGTTTACAAGGAATCCATGAGTGAAAGCACGTTTGTAGAATGAAGGTGTTTAAAGAGTTGAGTTGGAGAACTGCATTGAATCCAAATCCAAAACCTGAAGAGATGAACGTAAAAACAGTGTTGCAATATTGTTGTGCACTGATAGTGAGAACGTTTCATTCAGTACAAATTCATTTATGGTGTTATTTTTCAAGATAACGAGGGATTTTGCAGTTTTAATTAAGAAATCTGTACTTTAAGTTATTGGGAGTTATAGTGGTACTATTTCTAGAACTTCTGTTTCTGATATATTTGTTTATTACATTGGAATTTCAATAGTAGAATTTAAACGTTGGTTTTCATTGTTTATTTGTGAATCGGTGATATTCCAACATAGAGGTAGGAAGCAAAATGAAATCATTAAAGGTGAAGTGGAAATTTTTGAATTTTCAATGAAATATTGCTAGCTGTTTAGTTTAGATTATTTATGTTTAAACTATTAATAACTCACTAATTGTCCCTCAATTTCAGCATTTTCTGTTTTTTAACGAATGTTTGTGTTGACATCATCTAGCTTCGCGGTGTCAGTTGTACGCTATCTTATATGAACATTTTGAACACTCCGTCATTGATTTTTTGTTCTAGTGATTTTATTGATTCTGTTTGGTGAACGATCAGATTTTGCAATGCGATTATTTCTCGTGTGTATTCTTCTTTTAGTGTTTTAGCGTTTTCTTGAACGAGCCACAACTCAGTTTGAGCTAGTTTTTCTTCGGCAGCTTTTACATCTCTGTGCTTCAAGTAGTAGTTGTGTTGAGCTTTTTCTGCTTCGTTGCAAAGATGCTATAGTTCGATTTCAAGTTCGTATTTTTCAGAGGTAAGGGATTAAACGCTGTATAGTTTTTCTCTTTTGCAAATTTTTAGTTCGGCGTGGAGTGAAACTTGAAGTGATTTCTTTCGCTGTCCGTCTTTAATGTGCTGTTCCATGAGCTGTTTTCTTATTTCGAGTAAATCCGCGTGAATAGTTCGTTTTAGGGAACTCAGAACTTGCGTTTACACATTCAGTTCAATTTGATTTTTGATTTTGTTCTCGTATTGAACTTATTACTGAGAAAATAAGTGAGAAAGCTCTTTGCGCAAGGTTTAAAGCTGTTCTTACATATTCGACTGAGTTAAAAGTAGAATCTGAGATTGAGACTCGTATTTTTGCTGCAGGTCTTGTCTCACTAGATTAAATGACTATATCGCATTTGCGCACAGCTACAGCTGTTCTTGATATTGATAAGTGAGTTTTTAACATTCGGGAGCTAACTCATTACACTATTTCCTTGTTAAACCCTGCTTTAAAACCACAAGTACATTTTATTCGCCGGTTATAAATCTAGATATCTTGCAAATCAACTCTTGCAATCTATTTTACTATTTTTCAAGAATTTAATTATTTTAGTTGATTGATTAACTAATATTTTACTTATCAAGCCCCTGCTATTACTAAACTCCATTAATTAATTTGAGTTGCTTTGGTAATTAAATAAGCAATTACCGCAGCTGTATTTATTAATTAGCCCCATATTAATCATAGCCGCATTCATACAGTTATTTATTAAGCGAATTTTTAAACTCAATGACTTAATGAGCGTATTTTTCAAACTATAGTGTTTCACTAGGAGCACATTTTAATAAATTATTCTAAAGCTAAACTAATTCAAATGACATTTGAAGTGTGAATATCATTAATAGTTAAATTGGTCACTATTGTCAATAATATCGTTCTTAAAATATTCTCAAATGGCAAACAAATTATCAGTATGTTATTATTATGTATGTATCGGCTCACTCTAGTAATCAGTTGAGTGAGTCATGTATTTAATCATATGTTATTAATCATTCATGTAATTAATAAGTTACAATTATTTATTCGTTTTGAACTAAAAATTGACGTATCACTATTATTTTATTATAATATTAATTTCTCATACATATAGAAACCTATTTTCGAGGTAATATAATGACTCATCAGTACTATGGCTTAATTCAATTATTTTCATTTACCAGTTTTTATACTGATGCGGAATATGGATTTATTAGTATTTCTGTCTATCAGCGTTAATAATAGATAAAATGAAATAAACTGGAATTCGAATTATTATAATTTGTTTAAAATACAAGAGATTAATTTGACCTTAAATGATCTAATTTACCATAAAGAGCATTAATCCTATTATCCACTTCACCTTTAGAAGATAATAATGGGTTGTGGAACTGCTCAAACAAGTAATATTGATCAAAGCATTGTAAAAAGTGAATATACAAGTATTCAATAAGAATAAGTGATTAAAATAACAAATAAATAAATGACACCAACAACACAAGAAGAAATTTCATAATAACCTATTCAATAACCAATAAAGGAAATAAAATAAGAAGTCAAACTTCAAGAACAAACTCTACCATTAAAACTAAATTTAACGAAGAAACCTCAAAAGAAATATTATCATCACTATTTATATTTAATAACCTCCAACGCCGCCCTCGGCTCCTACAACCTGCAGGCTCCTCCGCAGGGCATCACGATTCTGGACAGGTCCCAGTTCGACAAGCTGCAGTCCGCGATCCTGACGAAGAAGTTCCTGAAGGAGCACCAGAACGTGATCGTGAAGGGCATCTTCGAGAACGACGGCACCAGGGCCGACTTCCTGGACATGTACAACCTCATGCTGGACGGCGCGGCCGGCTTCATCCTGGAGACGCAGGAGCTCAGAGTCGTGGAAGGAGCCATCGAGACCGTCTTGGTCTTCGAAAACGAAAAGATCTGATGTTAGATTTAGCATTTACCGTAATATTTTTGTTATCTAAAATATTTGAGACTATGTTTCAATATTGTCGGTTTAATCACTTAGTGTGGCAACCACTAAACAGTAATTCTCAAGTAATTACTCAAAGTACTTTTTATTTATTATAATATAACTTTGTGATATTGGTACGCCGATGCTGTGAGCGAATGTTATTCAATAAACTTAGTCTAGAAATCACCATTTCACTTATCTATTTCAAATTTATTGAATTACTTATTCTCCTTCGATAGCTCCCATTTAACACTTGAAACTTTTGATTTTGGGCTACCTTTGTGCAAAAATGCGTTAAATAGTTTTAAATTTTCGACAGTCCCATAAGCTTCTCCAGAAACTGTTCCATCTGGATTATTCCTGACCCATCCACAAATTTAGTATTATAACGCTGCCTTTTCAGTGTATTTTCTAAAGAATACACCCTGTACTTTGCCTGTTATTATGAAAGAATATAATTACGTTTGAAGTGGGCAAAATTAGCAATTAGTACACTACGTAATGTATCTATAATTCTCATCAAATTATTAACTATTACAGGCTATTACTACAATACCTCGAATACAGACCATATCCTTGTTCACATTCAGACCCCTATTGATTTCCAAAATATTATCAATGGGTGTATAAGTGAGAGTAAATCTGGCTGATTATGAAGTTGCTATTATATAGTTACTCTAAATATCAGTTGCCCCTTTTCATCTTCAATTTACATTAGAAAATCATAATTGGTCTAACAATAAAATTGTGACAGCTAGTTTGACGCGTTTAAATATCTTTCAATTAGTTCAATGTTGTAATGATAAATATATTTGATATCACTTGCTGCACATAATGTTTTCTTCAGCAATATAACCTAAATCTAAATAATCGTTCTTAAGCAATCCTAATGCGGCACGATACAAGTTATTGATTATTTCTATTCTTTCGAATTTGGTTAGTGGTTCGTTACAAGTCTGCATGTTCAAAAATGTATGATGTGGAATAATCAAACACTAATTATATACTGTGTATCATTAAATAATTACAACTTGTAATTTACAAGTTGATTGATATGTTTTTTAACAACAATCGATAGGTCAACTGTTTAAATTTGTGTGAATATCATATTGAATTCAGAACTGAGCATGCATTGTTATCTACATATCTTTGATTAAACATATACATGATTCAATACATTGATGTTGTTGTCTAAATATATGTATAACTCAGCATATTACGTTTCAACCAGCTATCTATGTTTCTAACTTCCCCACTTCTATATTTGTCTAAATATTATTATGACATAGTTGTATTTAATTCACAAACATCGAAAATTAATAATTCATTACTTTGATTCATTTTCATATTCAATTGTTTGATTGATTTGAATTATTAGTATTCCTGTAATTACAGATTCAGAATAATATTGCAATTACCACTTCTTATATTAATGGGTTGTGGAAATACTAAAGCTATTGAACATGATACGACAGGAGTTACTCATGGTGAAAAAACTAGTTAGGATATGGATCAAATTCATAAAATACATAACAAGTCTATGACACCAACATCGTAGTAAGAAGTAACTCAATTGCCCAACGAACCTGTTCTAAAATAAGTTGTCAAATCATAAAAATTAAACCTGACCAAGAAGCCGGCGAAGAAGGAGCTGCACCACAAGCTGTACCTGATCACTTCCAACGCCGCCCTCGGCTCCTACAACCTGCAGGCTCCTCCGCAGGGCATCACGATTCTGGACAGGTCCCAGTTCGACAAGCTGCAGTCCGCGATCCTGACGAAGAAGTTCCTGAAGGAGCACCAGAACGTGATCGTGAAGGGCATCTTCGAGAACGACGGCACCAGGGCCGACTTCCTGGACATGTACAACCTCATGCTGGACGGCGCGGCCGGCTTCATCCTGGAGACGCAGGAGCTCAGAGTCGTGGAAGGAGCCATCGAGACCGTCCTGGTCTTCGAAAACGAAAAGATCTGATGTTAGATTTAGCATTTACCGTAATATTTTTGTTATCTAAAATATTTGAGACTATGTTTCAATATTGTCGGTTTAATCACTTAGTGTGGCAACCACTAAACAGTAATTCTCAAGTAATTACTCAAAGTACTTTTTATTTATTATAATATAACTTTGTGATATTGGTACGCCGATGCTGTGAGCGAATGTTATTCAATAAACTTAGTCTAGAAATCACCATTTCACTTATCTATTTCAAATTTATTGAATTACTTATTCTCCTTCGATAGCTCCCATTTAACACTTGAAACTTTTGATTTTGGGCTACCTTTGTGCAAAAATGCGTTAAATAGTTTTAAATTTTCGACAGTCCCATAAGCTTCTCCAGAAACTGTTCCATCTGGATTATTCCTGACCCATCCACAAATTTAGTATTATAACGCTGCCTTTTCAGTGTATTTTCTAAAGAATACACCCTGTACTTTGCCTGTTACTATGAAAGAATATAATTACGTTTGAAGTGGGCAAAATTAGCAATTAGTACACTACGTAATATATCTATATTTCTCATCAAATTATTATCTATTAAATGCTATTACTACAATACCTCGAATACAGACCATCCTTGTTCACATTCAGACCCCTATTGGTTTCCAAAATGTTATTAATGGATGTATAAGTGAGAGTAAATCTGGCTGATTATGAACTTGCTATTATATAGTTACTCTAATATCAGTTACCCCTTTTCATCTTCAATATATATTAGAAAATCATAATTAGTCTAACAATAAAATTGTGACAGCTAGTTTGAAGCGTTTAAATAACATTCAATTAGTTCAATGTTGTAATGATAAATATGTATTTGATATCACTTGCTGCACATAATGTTTTCTTCGGCAATATAACCTAAATCTAAATAATCGTTCTTAAGCAATCCTAATGCGGCACGATACAAGTTATTGATTATTTCTATTCTTTCGAATTTGGTTAGTGGTTCGTTACAAGTCTGCATGTTCAAAAATGAATGATGTGGAATAATCAAACACTAATTATATACGGTGTATCATTAAATAAATACATGTTGATTGATATGTTTTTCAACAACAATCGATAGGTCAACTGTTTAAATTTGTGTGAATATCGTATTGAATTCAGAGTTGAGCGTGCATGTTATCTACATATCTTTGATTAAACATATACATGATTCAATACATTGATGTTGGTGTCTAAATATATGTATAACTCAGCGAATTACGTTTCAACCAGCTATCTATGTTTCTCACTTCTATATTTGTCTAAATATTATTGTGATATAGTTATATTTAATTCACAAACATCGAAAATTAATAATTCATTACTTTGATTCATTTTCATATTCAATTGTTTGATTGATTTGAATTATTAGTATTCCTGCAATTACAGATTCAGAATAATATTACAATTACCACTTCATATATTAATGGGTTGTGGAAATACTAAAGCTATTGAACATGATACAACAGGAGTTACTCATGGTGAAAAAACTAGTTAGGATATGGATCAAATTCATAAAATACATAACAAGTCTATGACACCAACATCGTAGTAAGAAGTAACTCAATTGCCCAACGAACCTGTTCTAAAATAAGTTGTCAAACCATAAAAATTAAACCTGACCAAGAAGCCGGCGAAGAAGGAGCTGCACCACAAGCTGTACCTGATCACCTCCAACGCCGCCCTCGGCTCCTACAACCTGCAGGCCCCTCCGCAGGGCATCACGATTCTGGACAGGTCCCAGTTCGACAAGCTGCAGTCCGCGATCCTGACGAAGAAGTTCCTGAAGGAGCACCAGAACGTGATCGTGAAGGGCATCTTCGAGAACGACGGCACCAGGGCCGACTTCCTGGACATGTACAACCTCATGCTGGACGGCGCGGCCGGCTTCATCCTGGAGACGCAGGAGCTCAGAGTCGTGGAAGGAGCCATCGAGACCGTCCTGGTCTTCGAAAACGAAAAGATCTGATGTTAGATTTAGCATTTACAACTAATTAAATCTAATTAATAATGATAGTATAAGTATTAACTATTTGTAGTATTTAATTTGTACCTAATCTATCTCTTGTAATATTTCGCTAGTAATATGTAGTAATAATGATAATTATTGTGATAATACTCTATTACATTGTGATTAACCTAATTGCACTTATATAAGACTTATGAACTGAAATAATATTTTAAATATTCAATTAGAACCTTTTTATATCCTCCTTCTTTTCTATCTTTCTCATTCGCTTTCATTCTACAAAAATCCAATCTATTTCACTCATTTCTTTCAGACGAACACTAACCACAATATTCCGATCAAACATGCTGTCCCAATGGTGCTCAGGATTGTTCCCCGTTTGCCAAGTTTTTTGATCGCCTCTTTCGACTTCGTTTTCATCGCCTTCATTTTGTCGTTCGCGTTGTCAAAATCGGTTTGTACCTCGCCCAGGAATTCATTCTGAACGTCGAGTGTTTCGCCAAAGAGCTGAGCGGCTCGTTTTAGTTGAGTGTTTTTCTTCCTCAATTCGGAGATGTCGCGGGCCTGCTCCGCATAGAGGGACTAAACTGACATTTGGAGTGAAAAATGGAATTGGTGGGTTAAAATGCGCGTAGAAGGAATTAGTGATGAAAAAATGCGTCATTGGAATAAAATACAAAAATAAATATGATGAGATAAACTAAGATTGATAATTTTGTAATGTTGTTTGTCATACAAATACTGCTGTACGAATCTGACCTTTCTCTGGATAAATAAAGAAAGACATCACACCGTTAATTACGTCTATACTGGTCAACATTTTTCTCTGATCACATTTCCATTTCCTTTCTAAACCAATGATCACTAAGAAACCTCTCTGGATAAATATAATTAAACCTTTGAATATCTTTTCTTTTCCATTATTATTTAGAAAACAGAATCTCAGTTTGCTCCTGCTAAAATATAGATATATTAAATAAATATCAGCATTAAAATAAATTATTTTTCTAAAATTTCTTTAGTATCGGCTCACTCATAAGTAACACAAGGCCCCACTCTTATAATCTTTAATTTCATACCTAATCTAGTTATTAATTATATAAACGATTAAATAATATGTTTGAAGTTATTATCAATAACCCAATAATCAAAATTTGTTTATTTGAAGAACATTATTTGAAATTGGACAAATAATAATTAGAAAACGGACTTGTGAGGAACAAAAGAAGATACCGTGCGAGATATTTGGTTAAAAAGGAATATGAATGGTTTCTTTTCGATAAGAAAGGAGAGAAAATAGATGACCATATATATTGATAATAATAATTATTATTATTTGTCTGTGGTCGAGGTAATGTATTTGTTAATGATAGGCAGTTAAGTCTATCATAAACTTTCATTTCATATTTGTTTTGAAAATGTTATACTTATGTTATATACCTATATAATGTATATATATGTAATATAAAGGTAATGGGAATTCAAATTAAATCAATCAATCATATGAAATCACATACACTTAATAATCAATAGAATAACTCAAAATTTAACTATTTAATCTATATTATCACTCAATCATATTATCATATTATCAATCGTATTTTATTCGCCGATTTGATTGTCTTCTAAACTAATTGGCTTCTAAATATTATGAATACTTATAGAACTATAAAAGAATTGGCGAAACCACCTCTTATTCATATATGGGTTGCAGTACAGGATAAGTGTAAAGCGAAATTATAAATGAAAAATAAGATAAAGTTCAGAGCTAATAAGATGACAAGTAAATGACACCCGTATCAGAAGAATGTACATAACCAAAGTTAAACCTGACCAAGAAGCCGGCGAAGAAGGAGCTGCACCACAAGCTGTACCTGATCACCTCCAACGCCGCCCTCGGCTCCTACAACCTGCAGGCTCCTCCGCAGGGCATCACGATTCTGGACAGGTCCCAGTTCGACAAGCTGCAGTCCGCGATCCTGACGAAGAAGTTCCTGAAGGAGCACCAGAACGTGATCGTGAAGGGCATCTTCGAGAACGATGGCACCAGGGCCGATTTCCTGGACATGTACAACCTCATGCTGGACGGCGCGGCTGGCTTCATCCTGGAGACGCAGGAGCTCAGAGTCGTGGAAGGAGCCATCGAGACCGTCTTGGTCTTCGAAAACGAAAAGATCTGATGTGATTGTTCTTTGATTAAAATTACATAATCATTATATTACATCAATAATATATCTTTGATTCAAAAAATGAACTGTAAAATGAACTGGTGTGAAAATCCAATTATTATATTTCACATTATATTGAAAATGTTATTTTTTCTGTTTCATTTATACCACTCCTCTTAACATACAGAGGGAGTGCTCCGCTAAATAAAGCATGCTAAGAAAGTGCATAGCACGATTTTGGTAACTGGACAGTATCTTTATGAACTGCCCATATCTCCTCTATTTTTTAGACTACTTCAATGTTATAATCATAGATATCATATTTTCATATTGTATTAGGCAAGTTTTATTATATTTATATTACTACTGTATTATATTTTTAAATCTTTTGGTTAATCTTGAAAGTAAAATCTATAACATGCTATAATAAGAAAACTGAAGCCTTTTGAATTAACCATTACTCACTTGAATCCGCTCATCGGCCGAATCGCCAGTTGCATTTTCTGTTCGTCCGTGAGAACCAGTTTTTTATAGCCCGAGATGTTCGCGCTCTGCATCCTTTTTGTCGTTTTTTGTGGTGAAATTGCTTTTGGCTGAAGCTTTTACGTGAGGTACGTTATTTGGTCTTCTTGGTGCTTGACAGTGTTTTACAGTTGTTTTATTGTTTCAAGCTCCTTTGGGATCATCGCGGTTGCATGCAGTACCTGTTTTTGCTTATCATTAACGGTGTCCTCGAGATCTTGAATTATTTGGCGCATTGTGTAGTCGGTCTGCTCCTTTTCTGAGATCATGTGGTCCAGGTAGTCGTTCTCCTTGGTCAACTGCAAATAAGAAGCCTCCAAAGCACTCGTAAAATCAAGACAAATAGTCTACTGCGTTTGCTAAATGGGCTTCGGCTGCGATTGCATGGTAATAACCTGCTAGCTGTGATTACTGAGCATCTGAGAATAATTGTTGTAGTTTTACCTGCGCAAGGCCTTGAGCATGTTACTCCACTACTCGAAATTTGCGCGAAGCTTCATGTTCTCGTTCTTTACATCCTAAACTTGCTAATATAACTACTCACGCTACTTGGACACACTAATAAAAGTTTCAGCAGCATTTTCAGCATTAACATGAGCCTGACTTTGAATTTGGGCAAGATTCTATTTATTAGTTTCTTTAATATTCTAAAATGATGATTACAAATCGTATAACTGAATTGATAAATACTGTAGTTATATTTATAACTCATTAATTTGTTTTTTATTCGATAATAACTCAGTTTTCACGTTCTAATTTGATTGCTGCCAATCAATTTGATGCTACTTCATTTATTTTAAGTCATTTTCATTTTAATACTTGTTATTTTTAATCAAAGCAGCTAATTCAAGAACTTTGTTACAATTTTACTCAAAAGCTGTCTACTTAATTTGAAATTCTCTAGGTTTCTGTTGAATAATATGTTAAATTTCACTTAGAAATTACTATTAAACTTTAACTTATTTTTACTGATTTAGTTTACAATCATTATTTCCTACTTCTAATAGTGTATTCATATTATAACAATAATGTTGAAGTTAGTTTGTTATATCATTACTATATTACTAAATATCAAGTAATATATCTGGCAATTAATCAAAATTAATTTTTTAAACTAAAATTTAATCTAATCGTTTAATTATTGATACGTATGACACTAATTCCATATTTTGCATTTAGGAAGTGTTGATAATATTTTACTAATTTATATCATTACTTTACTAATTTTCACACCACATAATGTTTAAACAACACTTTGATTGGCATGACCTTTAGTATCATCACGAGAAAATAACAAAATAATTCATTCGTATGTCATAAAATATCGATACAGATAATATAAATGGCCATATTGTTGAGTTACTCAATTTTCATTAATAATTCACTCATATTTCTCCAGAAAAATAGAAAAACGACTATCAATCTGAATAATGTATATACGACTTATAAAGATCTAATAAATAGAGTTTAAAAGCACAACTAACTGATTAACTTAGAGTTAAAGAAGCTGTTCACAACTCACAAACAAATATTGTATTAAACAAGCAATTAATTTAAGTTAATTTGTAAAAAATTACTGATAAATTAACTCGTCTTCTTAGATGGTGCCCACAAAACTTATTAGAAAATGAAAAATTGAGGTTGTAAGAAATTTAAAAACAAATTCAATCAAAAAGGAATTAATTTGAATAAGAAATAAATTTATAATAATTGACTTAAAAACAAATAGAAAGTACTAATTCGCTCGAACAGTAAAAAACTGAACTTAAACAGACACTGATTGATTAGTAGGATAGTATATATCAAGAAAATATTAAAAAGACATAAATTATTAGTTCCTTGACGGATCATCTCTCTAATCTTAATGAAATGAATGCAAATATGTAAATAAATATTTTAGATTTAGACAGAAATGCTAAAAAACTTCAATAGTATTTAAGAATCATAACTACTGGTAGTATACAATACAACAAGCTTAGAAAAGAAGAAATGGATATGTAAAAACAAAAATTTAAAGAATTCGAAGATGATATCAAAGCTTAGTATGATCTAATTATGAGTAATATTAATGCGTCTGAAATTATAGTAGAAGCATTGGATATAACATAAACCGCGCTCAATCTAAAACAACTGTAAGATATGGATATGTAGTTAGATGAATAGACATTACAGATTAATGATAAAAGACTCAAAATCATACAAAACATACATGATTTAGAAAAGAAAATAATGAACCTTTCTGAAGAACTGCACGATTTCTAAGCAATTTGTATATCTTAAGCAAATGAATAATAAATGGTAATAGAGCTTCAAAATTATGTTGTAAATTAAGAAATCAATATAAGAGAGATGGAAAGAAAACTTGGTAGTATTATGCTGACTCATGTTACGCCTTTGGTTTGTGGATTGAAAAAGTTATAACCTGAACATGAGATGAGTTAACTTGTTAAATTGAGAATAATGCAACTCAAAATGATGAAATGATATAAATTCATAAAACATAAATTATTACATACTAATATCTATATAATAATTCCGCTTCAAATGCTCAATCATAGTTTCATGATAAAAAACGAAGACCTTCTGATTTTAGCATAAAATCTTACAAAATTTTATAATAAGTAATAATTTGATAATTTAGATGGTTTTTAGTAAGATATTAAAAAGTTATCAATTGATTTTGCATAATAAACAGCTGAAATATGTCCGAATAGTTTAATTATATACTAGTCTGCATTAAGACAACTTAGCGTACGTTAGAAAAACTATTTAAAGCAACTATATTCGCATTCTAATTTAGATAGTTAAAATAAAAATTAAATAGCAAAACATATGGAAGGTTCGTAACTTAAATATTAATAATCATGCGATATAATATATTAAAAGTTAGCAAAAATAGAGCGCTACTACAATTTGAACGAGGTAAGTAAATTGTATGAACGAATTATAAAAAGAGATTAAAATCATGAATTTCGTGAACAAATATAAGAATCAAAATTAGAAAATGAAAAATTAGAGCGGAAAGGTATCATATTATAACATGAACTGAGAGCTATAATTGAAGACAACGATAGATTAAAAGACAAGGATTAAAAACATATTGAATACTTAACAAAAATGCATTAAAGAGCAATTCAATATTAACTCGATGATAAGAATAACCTGAATGTTTAACTGTAAGAACTTATTGATAAGGTTCTTGTGGCTAATCACAATAAAGTTAAAAACAATTTAGATCTGTAGCTCGTTTATAAAATTATTCCCCGTACAATATAGAATCTAAAATAACGCTTAGAAGATACATAAATATAGTTAAATTATAAATCTTAATTATCTAAAGAAAAAACATAATATATTGAACATGTTCCTACTCCAAGTAGACCATCAACACCACCAGGTGAAGATCTAGAATATTTAATGTCTATAAATAACAAAATCGAGAAAAATTTATTGACGATAGAAGAACGTGAGAAATAACTGTATTAAAAAAGATAAATAATACTAAATAGAATAGATTCACTAGGAGTAGAAAAAATACAAGCTGAAAAATAAATATAAGACTTAGAATCTAATATATAGAACAAAAATGTTTACAAAGAAGCAGCAGTTATTGAAAGTACAATAGTATTTTAAAATAATAAAATTACGTCTCTATAACAGTAATTAAACAATAGTAGTTTTAGTTTTGAGGTAAAATAGATGAATAAGCGGAAATCTATGACACCTATAATAAAACAAAGAATAAATCAATTGAAATCGGAATTTTGGTGAAAATGTTTAAATTACAATTATTATATTTATATTATAATATCATTTTATTTTAATATACAACATATTAATATATCACTTCAAAATGAGCGCAGCTAATTGCATTGAAATATTATAACAAATAAATCTAAACAATATCATTGCTGATACAGTTAAGATATATGAAGTCAGCAAAACAAAACAATTAAAAATTAAACACACTAATGTCTATAATGAATAGTATTTGCAAATGCGTTAATCATATAAAGATTGCTGTAAATATATATTGGGCGAAGACTTAGACTAGAGCACCGAATTACTGTGTGATACAAAATAGAAGCTCTCCAAAGAATTTGACGATAGTTTACGTTAAAAGGCGAAAACTGGCAACGATATCTTCTTGTCCAATGAATAAATTTCACGCTGTAAGGGTGCTATAGAGTAATAAGCTGAACGAATCGAATTTTTAAAAGAGTAAAAGAGCAAGGTAGAAGTAGAGTTGTAAGATTCATTACAAATATTACGAAATAATATTGAAAAGCAGGCAATAAAATATAAATTAAGCGACGAAACTATAGACAATCTAATTTATTAGTAAAAGCAGCTTAAAAATAGAATACAGATGGATAAACAACAATCAATTGAATAGCTTGATGAATTAGCCAAAAATATAAGTGAATTAGAGGGTAAATAACTAGTGTACAACAATGTCTTATAATAAATGCAAGCACAGAGTGCATCGGCAGCCAGTGCGATAAACAAGCGCAAAATTCATGTTTTGAACGAGTTGAGCGAGTAATTATTTGCTTTAACTCAGTCTATTGCTAATAATGGATAAGAGCAGTCCGCTTTGTCATAATAAATTATAAAATTAACTGCTGACTTGAATTTGAATGAGAAATTGGAGATGATGTTTCTTTTGAAGAGAGATGAGGATAAGAAGAAGAATGTGTTCGGGAATCGTCTTGGTATTAAAAATGCGGGTAATGTTGCGAAACAGTTCGAGAAAGCCAAGCTTGATATTTCAAAGCCGATGGCTCAGAACATCATGAACTCGACCATTGTAACCAGGAGCATTGACAAGCTAAGTTAAGACCTTGAGAGCGCCAAACTGGACATATTAAGCATTCAAGCTCAGACAAAGCAGACCAACGACCAAATCTAAATATTATTGTCCAGAAAGAGGTAATTACAAGAGTTATAATAATAAAATATTGATTCCTCACAATTCAATTAAATTCAAATGCTCCAAAATATAGTCACTCAACAGCAACACCAAATAAACGAAGCGAATATAAAAATGAACAAAAACTAATTCGTTTTCAGAGAAATAAGAATTGAAGCGGAACCGGAAATTGTTGCAAAGTAACCGCCACTGTCAAGAACCGGGTTTAGAGTCGCACTCCCCAAATTTTAGATCAAATGAAAATGGTTATTAAATAAAGAAAATTAATATTGAATTTAAAAAAATGAATATGATAAAGTGTATAAAGCAATGAATGTGTTTTAGAAGAAATGTGTGAAAAATTGATTGTGAGATACGTTAAAATGAATATATTATTTTTAAATGTTTCTTGTGATTGAAGAAATTGATTATTGAGTGGATTTTTTGAGATGTACCAAAAGAGTGAGTCGATATATATTAAAAAATAATGTGAGATAAGATTTGGAAATAATAAAAAAGTTAAAATGTTACACCAATAATCACTCCAATATTCAACATGTAATTGCTTTGCAAATCGTTAGTAATTAAGTTGATAGTTAATATAACAACTCGACAATTATAAATTTAATCGTAAACCTTCAGTTAAGTTTGATCAACAATTACACTGCATAAAGAAGAACACTCGACATCATTTGGTGCGGTATTAACAAAAAGTTAGCTTGTATTAGTATATCTCAGATGCCATTATATTAAAACTTATCTCCCACTATCATACCTCATCTTAGATTCATACATTAAATGTAAATATATTTAAATTGCCTGAAACTAATAATGAAAATGGAAGGAAATTTGTAATATTAATAAAAATAATCATATTTTGCATCAAATATAATATTTTCACTCCTCATTTATATGAAATCAATACGACATTTACTTGCAAACTCGCAATTAAAACATTTATAACCCCTTAAAATAATAGAATATGGTTAGATTATTTGGTTTACAGATGACTACAATAAATCTATTTAACAACTAACACAATTATTCCATGAAAATCAGTACACATTAGATTCCTTTTAAAAACAGATGTTACCACACTTAACCTAGTTTTCTAAATACTCTAAATTATTTTTAGCGGAAGCGTTGAATTAAAGTTTTAATTAGCTATTTCTTTTAAAAGATTATTTGCGATTATTGCACATAGTGCTTAAGAATTGTGTGTTAATAAACATATTCTTGCAGTAGGACGAGTAGTTCATAAATTTAATAGTATAGCTTTTGTACAAGATTGTTACTGATATGTAGTATAATTCGTTCGTAGCCGAGCTTGGTTTTCATTGTTTGAAGATTATATACTTGACACAGGAGGATAATTATATAAATTTGCCGTGTGAGTAAATAGCTGATTCTTTGTCTTTAATTGACTACAGGAACTCGACTTCTGAGTTCACAACTTAATACTTGGGCTCCTTCTTCTAAATCAACACTGACATTAAATAGCAGCTTGATTTGTTTTCAGTCCTCTGCTACAACGCCTCCACTGATGCGTACACCGATTTTAAGTCCATTTATCCCTCAAAATTTCAGTAGGTTTCTGTTGATTTCCTCCTCCGTTTCTCAACTTTCCTCCGGGAAAAAATCAGTTACAGCTACGAAATCCCAGCCGATTTCTTCATTTCAGAGGGAGAACTGATGAATTTCTTCACGTTCGGGGTCGATAACGCGATTTGCGAACTCTCAATCGAGTGCATCCGAATCCTCACGAACGATTGCGTTGATGTCGCTCATCTCTATCAACATTTCTAAAAAGCTCTCATAAAATCCGGTTTTCACAAGGTAACTTTCTTCTTCGGTGATGAGGAGCAAGGAAGCGTTGGCATCGTACAACCATTACTAAAGGGCGAAACGGATCTACTTGAAATGTTCTGCGTTCAAGTGGGCCTCAAACACGTTTGCCGAGACGAGATTCAGAGCCTTTTCGAGATCATGCGCAGGTGCTTCAAGAACCCATTCGTATATCTGTTCATATTCGAGTTCTTGCTGCAAAATAACTACGAATTCCGGGATATTGACAAAACAATCGAAAATATCAACGCAATGAACTTAAACGAAGAATTATAAGACATGTACGACGAAATAATGTAGAAATACTTCCAATGAAGCAGAACGTGAAATATACTTTGGAATTATTGTATTAGTCTATTATTACATTGTTAAAGTACATGTACATAGTTACACAATCTCATTTATCTTTGGTGTATCCCAGTATATATAAAATTGTATATAGGAAAAAGCAGATTTAATGCCAAGATAATAATTTGACCATTTTTGAATAATTTTGTTGAGTTTTTGTGCTATTAACATCCATTATATAATTATATTATAATACTTATTTAAGATACTGAAGATATTAAAGATATTGTTTTCGGTATGTATATAGTAATAAATGCATATAGTAAATTAGTGCAATAAATTGTTTCACTTCAAATGTTATTATTATATGTTTCATCATTTCAAGTTTAGTGTAGGACTCTTCAGTTCCCAAGGAATTTGTACAAAGAAGATTCTGCTATGTAAGTTACTGGAACTGAGAAGGGTTTCAACAAGTTTATAAACAATTTTGTTCAGAACTACAAGAGAATAATTGGACTTAAGCTCCCTGATTAGGTGTTTAGCTTGTATCTCGGTTTCACCTCCTTTGATTTTTAATTCAAGGACATAACGATAACCGGCTTTAATTTTGATAACGTTGGCATAAACTTCTATGAAAGTTAAGGTAATTCTTTTGCGCGAGTTGTGAACGCAAGTTTCACACTGTAACTGGCGTGGAAATTGTAACAAACAACTTATCCGTTTATTACTGACAGTGGAACTGGAACAATAAACGTTAAAAATATAAATGCAAACTTTTTGATAAACACTTAATGATTAAATACTTAATGTGAATATGATAAGTGCCCGAATCTGATCGTCCAGAATATTTCAAACTTCAAAATTACTGTTGATGCGATTAAAATAGTGCTAGCTGGCGGATAATCGTGGATTTATTAGTCTATGATAAATCTGGTGATAGACGCAGTTAAAGACTCGCTTATTGAGATGATACAGGTATTCGCTCAGGATTAACTCACTTTCGCACTAAATTCAATATTTATATATGCGCAACCCGATGAACCATTTTACTTCTTCCCAAATGTAGTTAAAGACGAAAGATATGTGCATAAATGGTAAATGGGAGCCGGATACAGCACATTTTACTTCAGCGGATACTCATACGCATCATAAAACTACTCAGACGAATACATGAAACCACAGATGCTGTCAGCTATTATTCCAAACAAATTCAACTACGATTTACAACTCACCATAAATTACCAAGGGTTCAATAATATATTCTATATACTTCATAAATACTACGATGCATACTCAAATAATGACTTTAAAGCAACATCAATGCCAACCATTCGTTTTTACAACACATAAGCTATTGTGTCAATAACAGTTTAAGACAAACTAGGAAATAGTTACAATGTTGAACTATACGGAAAACCAAAAATATACAAAATAAGTAATTGTATTTAATATACGTAATATCTTCGAAGACTCAAAGATATTACGGTATCTTAAAAATGTTTGAGTAATTTTTAATAATATGTATTTGTTAATTTAAATGTATTGTTGTTGTCAATATAAATATAGTCTTAAAATTGTATTAAGACTTTCATTGATTTAATCTAATAACAAAACTACTTATAAATAATTACATTTATATCCTATTTAAAATTATTTATACATTATTCGGCTAAATCCAAGAGCTTAATAAATATTACGCATATAATACTGTTTCTCACATCAATATTTCAATTCACCTCACTCCAAATGTTGAGCACCTACTTGAACGCAGAACTCGCGACAAATTTACGACAATTTTCAAAATCACCCCAAGACAGTTACACAAACGTCTTAGTGCAGTCCAGTTGTAATAACTGGAGGATTCACCAGTTACGCC